>CABHPQ010154980.1:9276-38337 GCA_902168405.1 Peromyscus aztecus
CCCCCCCCCCCCGCCCCGCCCCCGAATCTGTTTTCTCATCTTGCAGCCTTTTCTTTAAGGGAAGGCTTTGGGAAAAGCTTCATCTCTACAATAGAAACAAACCAGTTGTAGGAACAGCTCCAGGATCTGGAGCCTCTGCCTCCGTGGCACAGGGAACCACACTTACTAGCACTGTATGAAGTTTCCTCTCCCACTGAATTCAGTGGAGTCGACAAGCCCCCCCACCTCCTCCAATGAGCTCCGTGGGACTCTGCATCTTTGCACTGTTGGATGGGAGCTCCTTAAAGCAGTATTGTAGTGGAGACTGGCCTTACCTTGGAGCACAGCAGTGGCCAGAGCAGCCAAAACTCCCATGACAGCATTGAGCAGAGATGGAGATGAGGAATAGAGCTGCTATGGGCCCCAGCAGTGCGGATGGCAGGTAGATGGAACCAAGTCGTAGTGGGGAGTGGAGGTGTTGTTTGGCCCAATATGCCCTGTTTTGTTGCTGTTGTTGTTGTTGTTGTTTGTTGTTTACGCATGGTCTCACTAGGAGTCTCTGTTAGAACTCATGATGCCCCTGTCTCAGCCTCTAGAGTGCTGGGATTGCAGATGTGTGGCATCATATCCAGTCAATATGCCCCTCTCTAGTTAAGTGACCTCACTCATGTGGGTTTGTAAAAGCATTTTTAAGCTTAATGAAATAGACATAGTTCCAATGCAGGGAATGAAGTTGCACTTGTAGTAATAAGTATCTCTTTTCCTGGTCTCAGAGTAAAATAAAGCCAACTCAAGTTTATACCGAGTTCTTCTCACTCTCGTCTTACCTCGACTCTAGTGCCAGATAAAATCACTTCCAAAGTCAGCTGCCATTGACGCTATCTCACTTCACACATTCTGCCTGAGTCATCTTACTACAGCATCCCCCACAAACCATGTGCACATCCCTCAGTCCAACATTTCCATAGCCCAACACTGTATACTCCATTCAGAGGCAATGGATTCTCAGGCCATGTGCCCAATAACATTAAAATGTGTTTGCTATCTTCATAGGACCAGTGTATGTCTGAGGCAGGTGAATCCTAGGCTTGTCACCAAAGTCCTATATCCTGCTGGGGAAATGCTATAGATAGGATCTGGAATGCCTGCAAAAGCCCCAGTGTTAGGGACTTACTCTCTAGCCTGCAACTCCTCCTCTGGTAGACACCTGCTCTCTCTCTCTCCCTTTCACTTTTGGCCATGAGCCAGGTGAAGTCTTCCTCCACTAGACGTTCACACCATGATGCAGTACTTTCTCCACAGCACTGAGAGCAACAGGGCCAGCCAACTATGGGCTGCAACCTTCAAAACTGTAAGCCAAAGCAAAGTTTTCTCTTCATAAGGTGACAGTCTCCTGACTCATTATGTCAACAGAAGGCAGAGTAACATGGGCATGTTTATAAAACTTTATTATGCTTTTTTCTCGGAATAGTTCAGTGTTCATAGATCAGGACATGAGATGTAAGGTTCACTGAGCTTTCTGACATGAGGCTGCATGAGGATTTGGATTAAGGGAAGCGGTGCATGATGGGTAATCTGGTAAAATTGGCTTCCAGCACCTGCTTGGGCAATAGCTATTAGTTATATCAAGGGCAGCAGCCAATCTCCAAAAGGCCTTAGTAACCGCCATAAAATGATGACTGGATTTCTGTAATGCCTGCAGTCTACAATTCTATTTCACCATGAGTAGGCAGAAGAAAGCTCTCTACTCCATCTTTCAAAAATCCTGAGCCCTTGGAATTCACAACTGAGAACCTTAAGAGTACAAAGACTTGGGATCTCATTAGAAAAGTGTTAATATCTCAAGGAAGCATAGACATTGTAAGAGTGTGTGTGTGTGTGTGTGTGTGTGTGTGTGTGTGTGTGTGTGTGATTTTACCATATCTCTTTTTGCTGACAGAGAGTAGACCACAGATGGCTTGCTCATTACAACCATAACAAGCTTCCAGTTTCTTGTAATTCAATGACTCATGA
Source organism: Peromyscus aztecus (assembly GCA_902168405.1). Classification (NCBI taxonomy): domain Eukaryota; kingdom Metazoa; phylum Chordata; class Mammalia; order Rodentia; family Cricetidae; genus Peromyscus; species Peromyscus aztecus. The sequence continues at coordinate 11,269 of CABHPQ010154980.1, forward strand.
GGCCCTGGGATACGTAGTTGGAAATTTGATCATGTAGGTGATGCCCCAGCACCTCCCTCTGGGAATAAGGCTGTCAGTAAACAGGCCGAGCAGCACCTCTTGGAACCCTTCAGGAGGACTCCGCTGACAGCATGTGCACTATATCCACAGACAGCATTTTCTATGTGCATTTCTCCATAGGACGATCTTGGCTCTGGTGAAGTCTCCAAGGACTGTCTTGGCTCATAGAACTGTATGTTGGTGCTTTTTTTTTTTTTCTCACTTTGATACAAGCTAGAGTCATCTGGGAAAAGGGAGCCTCAGTTGAGAACATACTTCCATCAGATTAGCCTATAATATTAGTGCATATTTCTGGGAGGGTCCAGTTCATTGCAGGGGTCCTGGATTGAATAGAAAAATTAAGCTGAACAAGGCAAGACAAACAAGTCATGCCTCCTCCGTGGTCTCTGCTTCAGTTCTGGCTTCCAGGTTCCTGCTTGAGTTCCTGCCTTGGCTTCCCTTCATCATGGTCTATAAGCTGTAAGATGAAATAAACCCTTTCTTCCCCAAGTTGCTTTTGGTCATGGTGTTTATCCCAGTGACAGAAAAGCAAACCAGGACATACTGCAACAAACTGGGGGGCAGCACCCTTTTGACATGCAGATTTCATTCCTTGTTGTGGAAGTTCTATTTCTAGTTGGTTTATTTTTATACATGAATCTTGTCATTTGTCACAGCATGGATATTTAGAGTATTGTTATGCTGGCTAGTTTTTACGTCAATTTGACATAAGCTAGAGTCATCTAAGAGGAGGGAACCTTAATTGAGAAAATGCTTCCATAAGATTAGACTGTAATTAGATCTCAAAGGGGCCTTCAGATTCCAGAGTCATGTAGGAGGGTGTGATGTGTACATGGACAGGAAGGTCACCCCAACTCCTCGGGGCAGGAGCTGCTGGGGAGGGTTAGAAGGCTAAGTCTGAGATGTGCAAACCCATCCCGGCCTCCTGAAGCCCATCGGGGACATGCAGTGTGGGAGGCTGGGTGACTACAATGTTATTTGCTTCCATGTAACATTATGCCCATTTTGACAAATACTAAATATAGTGTTAGCTGTGAATGACTCAGCCAAACTTGAATAAAAGAGACACCAACTTTGAATGGCACTTACTATTTCCTAGCAGGAAGCTATGAATGAATTTCTCTCTATTCTCTATAGGTATGTAAAACAAAAAAGCACTCATTAAATGTCTCCATAATTGACTGAAATCATAAAACCCCTGTTATAAACTGACAGGATCTTGGCAAGAGCTGGGATCTCATTAGAAACTGCCAAATTCTCAATGGGCTCAGAGATTCAGAACATGTACTACTCTTGCAGATGACCCAAGATGGGTATGGGTTACCAGCACCCATGTACAGTGGCTCACAGTTGGGGTACAGTGAGGGGGTCCTGGGGTGGAGGATATTTCCAGAGTCCCTAATTCATAGCCTTTTAATGACTGGTGCTAATACAATAAGGAACAGTAACTAACTCCAGTTTCAATGGGGCCAGAGATCATTTGGGGATCGGCTAGACACCAACCTCAGGCCTCCACAAGCATGCCCACACATGCACATGTACCTCCAAGGGCCCCCTCACATTCACCTGCACATACTTACACATAGGCATACACAAATACATCCATGTAAAAAGTAAAAGAAAGTAACTTGGGTGTTCTCTTACTTTCCTTACTGTAGCACATTGGTTCTGTTAAAAGCCTCCTAAGGGGCTTGAGGAGAGGGTAAAGGGCCTGCTGTACACGCATGAGGACCTCAGTTTGTGGCCCCAGAATCCACATAGAGAAAGCCAGTTTTGGTGGCACCCACCTGTAATCCTAGCACACACTGGGGCTTGCTGGGCAGCCAGCTAGGCAAATTGGTGACTGCCAAGATCAGAGAGAAACTCTGTCTCAAAAAAAATTAAATAAAATGGAGAGAGATTGAGGAAAACACCCAACACCAACCTCAGGCCTCCACAAGCATGCCTACACATGCACATGCACCAGCATGCACACATGTGCACACACATATGCATGCATGCACAAACACACACATACATGAACATACATTGTAGACAAATTTCTAAACAGTCTTATTAAATAAAAAACATGGAGCCAGATATAGGGGTGAAAACCTGAGAGATCAGGGAAATAGGGAAAGGCACATCTAACCTTACCTCACCAACCTGCAGCTCCCCAAAAGACCTACTCCTGTATACCCATGCCTATATGCCTTTCTGTTCTGTTCTCTCACTCGCTCTCTCAGCCCAGCTACATCACTTCCTCTTCCTGTCCAGTTCTGTCACTTCTGTCTGTCTGTACCAGACCTCGATGGTTGATGGTGGGATTAAAGGCACGTGTCACCATGCCTGCCTCTGTTCCCCAGTGTGGCCCTTGAATTCACAGAGATCCAGATAGATCCCTGCCTGCCAAGTGATAAGATTAAAGGCATGTGCTACCATTGCCCGACTTCTGTTTAATATAATGGCTGGCTTTTTCCTCTGATCTCCAGGCAAGCTTTATTTATTAGAGCACAAATATCACCATAATACATGAACACACATACACATACATCCATTTTAAAAAGAGCCATCATGGCAAAGGTAAGGGAAATATGCTCTCCCCCACCCCTTGCCACCTGTGGCAGGAGAACTGACCTTGGGGGCATGAAAACAGGAGAGCTGGCCCTGCCCCTCACCAAGTGCAGCAATCCGGAGAGCAGGCCCTGCACCTCACCTGGGCAAAACAGTAGAGCTGGCCCTGACCCTAGTGGTGTGAGGGCAAGCTGGACCCGAAGACATGAGAGCAGGAGAACTGGCCCCACTCCTTGCTGTCTGCTACGTTGGGTGAGTTAGCCAGGACAGTGCTGGAGAGCTCATTCAGGTGGTGACGATGAGGGAAAGCTGGCAGGCTGACGAACCCAGCTACCACCCAGGCCCAGAACCAGGACTGTAAGGTAGCCCACCCCAACACCCACCTCATCTATGAACTGCTGGAGCGTGTGAAGGGTCCAGACCTGCAGATCCAAAGCTACAGGATCTTCATGACAGAATGTAATAATAGGATATCCAAGAGGTGTCCTGGTGAGGACTCAGTATTGATTGTATAGCAGAAGCCAGAGGCCTCGAACTGGACCAATGACTCATTGCAGTGAACACTTACAAGTAAAGATGTATGGACTGAAGGGTAAACTGTGTGACTCACTGGGTACTACAGCTTCCATGCTGGGATTTTTTTGTTTGTTTATTTGTTTTGGGGGGAGGTTGCAAGGGCAGAGGGTGGAATTAAGGGGATGGGGAGGTAAGTGGAATTGGGATGCATAATGGGAAATCCACAAAGAGTCAATAAAAAGCTAATTTTGGAGGAAAAAAAAAGAAGATCCATCAGGTAGCTGAATGATTGCTTAACTGTAGGCATATTTTAAGAACTTCCTTTTATTTTGTTTGTCATAGGTAAGATCCTAGGGTTGGGGTGGGGAGCTGGGTAGTTCCCGAGTGTCTGATTCACGGCTTTTTAATTACTAGTGTAAATACAATAAGGAATAGTAGCTAACCACCAGTTTCGTTGGAGCCAGAGATCATTCAGGGATTGGCCAGACACCAAAATGGCTTCCTATAGGAAGTGGATCAAGGCATGAAGATTGACAGTTGAAACACAGAGTACTATTTGATACAGTGAAAGCATCACTGGTATGGAAGCCAGAGGTCCTGCTAAGAGTCTTGTATTGAGTACTTCCCTCTGGGAGACCCACTCCTGCTTTCTTATCCTTAAAATAAGGGACTAGACCCTATATTCTTGGTTCCCTTTCAGCTCTGGAATTCTAGAATCTCGCTTGTAGTCCCAGCACTCAGGAGGCTGGGCAGAAGGACCACGGAGAGTTTGAGGCCAGCTTGAGCAACATAGTAAGCTCCTTGACTCAAACATTTAAAGAGAAAAAGCATTCCCGAACTATGTGGCCCTTCTTGAACATAAACTGACATCCATTTGAGTAGCGTAATAGCTCACACCTGTAATGCTCACATTGGGGAGTCATCACTTGTTGCTGTGACCATGACTTCCCAACTATAAGGGACTGTCACCCCTCAAACTGTGAGCCAAAATAAGCCCTTCTCCTCTTGAGTTGCTTTATGTCAGGTATTTGGACACAAGAGCAGGAAAAGTAAGTTATACACACAGGGGAAAGACACTGTGAGTGTTTGGTCACTTCCTGTGTGGAGAAGGGAGTCCTGGAGGCAGGATCCCAGGCACAGTCTCTTGAGCTTGCAATCCCAATGCTGGGGAGGCAGAGACAGGCACATCGGTGGGGCTCACTTGCAGGCCAGCCCAGATGACTTGGCAAGTTCCAGGCCAGTATGACACCCTGTCAAAGAAATGAGGTGGATATATTGTTATCTAAGGAACAACATGAGTGCAACCACACACACACACACACACACACACACACACACACACAAAACACACACCTGGCCTGCATTGCCGTGCTGCCAGGTAGAACATTCCTGTGCAGCGTCAGTGACCATCCCGTGCACCACAACCCAGGCATTCCAGCCACCCCACCCATCCTAAGGCTTCTAACAGCTCTGAGCCCCATCCTGTGTGCCCTCCACACTCCAACTATGCCTAACTCCTCCTTTCATGGATATCTAAAATGATAAATTTGTTCATTTGAAGACACACATGTTCACAAATAGATTTTTTTTCTGACTCCCCTGGAGCAGTCAGGGGACTTAACTAAAGGGAAAGTGTGTGCAGAAGCATCTGATAGGTTCCTAAACAGTTATCTAAGGAAAGAAGACAGCCACCCCAAGCCAAAAGAGACCTAGAGCTAAAAGCTCCCCTGCTCCAAAGCATCATCCTTCCTAGACCACGGTTGTGTGACAATTTTATCACACCATACACAGCTATGAACTGTTTATAAATGACGATACTATGGTATTACTTTTTAAAAGCTGTCCTGTTTGCAGGGTGGGGTGGGTGGGGAGATAACTCAGTCAATTTGGTTCTTGCCTTGCACACATGCAGACAGGAGCCTTATCCCCAGAATTCACACTTTAAAAAAGGGAGTGGGGGGGTACTAAAGAGAATGACTTAGTGCTTAAGAGCACATACCTGAATTCAGTTCCTAGCACCTACATCAGGCAGTTCCCAACTGCCAGTAACTCCAGCGTCAAGGGATTTGATGCCTTCTTCTGGTCTCTACAGGCACCTGCTCTCACCTGTACAGACACACACATCTACATATAATTTTTAAAAAAAGAATAAGAAGTTAGTCATGGTGGCATGTGCTTATAATTCCAGAACTGGGAAAGTAGAGGCAGTTGGATCCCTAAAACTGCCCCAGACTAACCTATTGGTGAGCCCCAAGCTGGTGAAAGACTTGGGCTCAAAACAAAACACAAGATGGATGGCTTCTGAAGAACGACACCTGAGGTGGAACTCTGGCCTCCACATGTACATGGACACGTGTGCAACTGCACATACAGGAACTACACATAAAGATGTGTTATTTGTTTAGCTGACAAAATGGCACAGTTCTACATAACTTTTCCATTTGCAATAATACTCTGCAACCCAGAACAGCGTCTGAGGCCACAGTACAGAAACTAGGGGGCAGCTGAAGGCCATCTTTCCCACACTGAGGTGTAGAAACAGAAGACAGCACTGGATGGCTGGAAGGACTAGAAAAGCCCTCGAACGCTGGCCTCAAGAGGAGCAGGAGCCAACTTTGAGAACTCGCCACTCTTCCCAGGTTCCTAGCCTTGCATTTTACTCGCCCACAGTGAATGTGTGAGATCCTGGAGGATGAATGGACTTCGTCTGGCTGTTCTAAGATGCATCTTAATTCAAGTGCCGCAGTGAGTCAGAGGCAGGACAGTCTCCAGCTCCACATCAGCTAGTACTTTTCCATGCCTTCCCCAGAATTATATAACATGGCACACTTTTAGAAACGTGGTGTAAGTTACATAGACTCCTTCTGAGCTGAGCTTTCAGCTTTCCCATTCTACACTCTCAGATTTTCAAAGGATGAGATGCCAGTGTGATGGAACTATGAACAGGAGTGAAAGAACAACATATTCTCACTCTGTGTAAAAGAATAGTTTCATACAATTGTCTTAAAATATCTACTTCTTGCCCCCATGTTTTTATTGGGATGGATGAAACAAGCTGAACGTGCCTGGGTTTTATTCTGTTGCCTCTGGGAGAGTTCCTCTGCTGGGATACTTTAAGTGTAGCATCACAGATTAAGGTACCATTAGTTCATACTAACGCTCAAGTGACTGTATTCGTTACTTTTTCTCACTGTTGTGACAAAGTGCCCAAGGAAGGGGGTGCTGTTCGGGCACACACTTTGAGGGTGATTTTACATCCTGTTGTGCTGATGGTCAAATATTAACCACCACAATGACGGACACAATATCCAGAGAAGCTTGTGTAGGAAGGAAGTTTGATGAGGTCATCTTGAGCAAAGTGGACTCTGGAAATAAGGAGAGGTAGGACAAGAGGAGAGAGGTTAGTTCATAGGAATGCTTCAGAATTCAACTAGAGAAAAAGCTGCTTACACAGCCTTCAAGTTCATATTACAAGATGACTAACTGTAAGAACCGAAGTCTTTTGGTCCCACCTCACTTCTTAAAATGTCTAGGGTCACCCTTTTGGAACCATGTATCTAAAACAGCCCATTGTCATGAGTGACAAACTTTACCAAGTCCTCTCCCATCTGCGCCTCAGAAACCAAAGTGCAGCCATTTCATGCCAGCATGTCTTAGGCCTTCAGTAAAGCCGCCTGCAAACTTACTGTGAAGTCTAGACAGTGGGTAACAATCATGAAACTTGCTTGGTCCAGGCCCAAAACATTGTGCCAGAGCCAAACAGGAACTGAAAGTAACAGAGAGCAGAGCAGGATGGAGTGAACTTCAGTTGGTCGGTTGCCCTCCACGAGACTCATGTCTGGTTTCTTTTCTTCCCCTACCTACAAGCACTGACATGGTATTCATGTGCCATCCCCAAAGGCCCTCACATCAACCTCACACTACTTTTAGCCACTCTCCATGGCCATAATGTCATAAAATATGCCAAGAACTACAGCTTAACTCTGGCTTGTGATGTTCTTAGCCTCAAGATGATTGTAGTAAGTGGCCAAGACATGTCCTGTTAAAACCTATCTCTATACCAATGACACCCCCTGAGGCACATTCTCCATTATAGCTGTATTTTATGTGACTAATAATCTTATACCTTTGTTAGTCAAGACACTCTACAAAGAACTGATAGAATTAATATATATCATGAAAGGAGATGTATTAGACTGACTCACATGATATAAGTTGTGTCCAGCAATGGCTGTCTGCATCCCATCATGCTCAGATCATGAGGCTGGATTTCTCAGCAGTTCTATGTGACACTGAAGGCCTGGAGGAGGCCTGGAGAACTGCTGGGTTTTAGTCCACATTAGAAGACTGAAGAAGCTGGGCTCTGATGTCAGCAAAAGGTTTCCATAGCAGCCGCAATAGAGTAGATGCACTCATGAACAAGGAGTGAAGGCAGATAGGCAAAAGCATCACCTTGTCCATCAGACCTCCTTATATATGAGATATCACTGAAATTGTGCCTCCCCGACTTAATCCTTCCTGGAAATACCATCACAGACCCACCCACAGGTGGTGTGTCTCTTAGTTGATTCCAGATCCAATCAAGTTGACAGCCACCACATACCTTGAGAAGCAAAAGAGTAGATGAGTGGAGAGGTGTTAATATGGAAGTCCTTGGGTCCCTGTTCCTGTTCCCAGAATAAAAAAAGTTGGTGTATGTGACTAGAGTTTTCCTGCCTGGCCCACAGTCAGGATAAATCTCCTTCACCTGCCAGTCCCACAGCCGCTCAGATCCAACCAAGTAAACACAGAGACTTACATTGCTTACAAACTGTAAGGCTGTGGCAGGCTTCTTGCTAACTGTTCTTATATCTTATATCAATCCATTTCTATAAATCTATACCTTGCCACATGGCTCATGGCTTACCGGCATCTTTACAAGCTGCTTGTCCTGGTGGCGGCTGGCAGAGCCTCCCTCTGCCTTCCTGTTCTTTTTATTCTCTCTGTTAGTCCCGCCTACACTTCCTGCCTAGCCACTGCCAATCAGTGTTTTATTAGCAACACATTTGCCATACAGAACATCCCACAGCAGGTGTATGTATGTACTTGTTCTGTATCTAACTGGGTAGTCTGGCTTCTCTTGGAGCCAAGGGCTCTGTGCTTTTTGATTGTTAAAGGACATTTTTAGTTATCCACCTCCAAAAAGTCCATTAGGCTGGTCCAGAGAGAGTAATCTCCCAATAACCAACACTATAGATTCTAGAAAGCAAATATCCTGGCGATATGACAAACACAGGACTAGGTACCAGTCACCAACAATTATAAGATAGGCTCCCTGATTCCCTTTCCTGAATGTTTGCAGAGTCTGCGTGAAAACTACACAATAATAAGACCAGACTACAAATTCCAGTGATGTGCTGGAGCCAACTGGATTTGCTCTTAAGAACCGACACTAAGCATCTTTTCCCAGATCCAAGGATATACAGCATAAAAATTGGCAGACACTACAATCAGTGAGTGATTACAATTTTGTAGGCTTTTTCTCTTTCTCTTCCTTCTTTTCTTTTTTCCCTTCTCCTTTCTTCTTTCCTTCCATGATATATATATATATATATACATATATATATATATATATATGAGAGAGAGAGAGAGATCTGCTTTTACTTAAGAGTTGATAATATTGATTGCACATAGTAAGCTGAGTAGACTTTTTACCAGTCAAGGAACAGAGAAGGAACCCAGTATAGCTGCTGTGCTGCCCAGGGAAAGCTAATTGAGGTCTTAAAAAAATGAATTTTTGGCAGTTGGATTGGGGTGGAACAGGCCTGTACAAGGGCAGAGCATCTATTGTCATTCATTTGAATGAACAGTATGTGTCAGACTGTCCAGCTTCACATAGGCCAAGGAAACTGGTCTAACGAAGGAGAGTCCTCTCTCTTCTCTTTTCCCATCCAAGGAGCTCCTATGATAGGTTCTGCCTATAGAGTGAGACTCTGAACCAAGAATGGCCCCAGTGCTTGAGGTGGTACAGGTAGAGACAAAGACCACTAAGGCTAGTTAGCCTGCTAGTCTTGCAGAATCAGCAAGTTCCAGGTTCAGTGAGAGATCCTGCCTGAAAAAATAACATGGAGAGCAATTAAGGAAGACACCAAGGTTGACCTTTGGCCTTCACATGCACATGTACCTTCATACACATTGGCACACACACATGAACATATACAGGTGCATACACCACACACTAAAAAATTGATACAATGACCACTGCACACCTAGTTGGATAGCTAAAATCAAGGGTGATGATAATACCAAACACAACCCAGAATAATAAGCAACAAGAACCAGCCCCTCTGAGGGTGGGATACAAAATTCCACAGCCACTTCAACATCCTACCTTTAAAAGGCTAAGCACATTCTCCACATATGTTCCAGCCCTCTGTTCTTTGGTGTTTACTCAAATGAGTTGAAAACATATGTCCACCTAAAATCCTAGTCTACCCAGATTCTTACAGCATCTTTACTCACTACTATCAAAATGTGGAAGTAGCCAAGATGTTCTTCTGTAGGTGAGCATAAATAAACTGCAGAACACGCAGACAATGGGATAGGATTTGGCACTAAAAATGAGTGTGCTACTGAACCACGTGAAATGGCTATTACTAAATGAAATAAGTCCATCTAAAGTATTTACACACTGTGCAATTCCAGTTAGATTACATTCTGGGAAAGGCACATATACTGATGACCGTAAGATCAGTGGCTGTCTGGGGTTGGGGAGAAGCAAGGGTACACATAGCACTGAGGACTTTTAAGGCAGTGACACTATTGTATAGGATATTATTACATTGGTAGAGACATGTCATTATGGTAATGTCTAAAAAAAAAAACTTAAAACACAGAATCAAATGCAGCTTCCTGGCAAGGCTTCTTGGTGACCAAGGTCTCTCAGGTAGGCTCGGTGTACAGAGACTGCCTGAGCAGCCAGTGCCATGAGCCAGCTCTATGCACTAAGCTGAGCCATGCCAATGGCTGCCATAGCAGTATAAGATGTGTCTCAGGCAGTCAGAGATGCTGCAGATGCACCCATAGAGTGTCCAACACCAAGATGAATCCTGATGGAAAGCATGGACTCCGGGTAAAATATATCGAAGTGTGTTTATCGGTTACAGTAAACATAGCTGTGCAATGCAGGATGTTGGTAATCAGGGAGGTTTAGCGTGTCTGGGAGCAGATATGATTTGAAAACTCTGCTTATTGTGTAGTTATTTCCTCCTAATTAAAATGGTCTTGGGCTGGACATATGGGTCAGCAGTTAAGAGCACTTGCTGCTCTTGCAGAGGAGCCGGGTTCATTTCCCAGCACCTGCATCTGTAACTCCAGATCCACCTGTCATAGGTGGTAGAAACTGACCTCAGTTCCCCTGTAACAGCAGCCAGGAAGCTGGGCTTGATTTCCTTGTTACAATTGCATCTGCTTGTAGCAAGAAATAGAAGTCATGATTATCTTTTAAAAGAGCACATGGTTGACACAACTGGTCTTTAGCTAGAACTAGATCAGTGCCAGGAACCACTGATGCACAGACTCCTTCCTCTGGCTGCTGTGTGCACCATGTGACCTCTTCCTCAAGGACTTATTCCTGTCTGACTATCCTCCATTTCTCTGTTCTCTCTTTGTTCATTTCATGCTCCCTCACAGTTCCAATTGGCATAGCTTCTTCATAGCCATTCAAATGCCTTCCAAACTAGGACCTTATCAGTGCCAAAGCCCATTTTTAATCCAGATTCTAAATAAGAAAATCTGATTGCCCAAACTTTTGGGTCAAAGGTTATAGATAAAGCATCAGATTCACTGTGAACAGGTCAGATGACCACCACAGCTCAATGCTACCATAGGAAAATAGAGTCACATGTTTCAAAAGACACCCAAAAGTCAGGTCCAACATGCAGCCTGTGGGCAGCCTGTGCTCCAAAATAGCAATGAATGAGACTCAATACAAAATAGTAGACTTATTTAAAATATTATAAGATGTTTCATGTGTGTGTGTGTGTGTGTGTGTGTGTGTGAGAGAGAGAGAGAGAGAGAGAGAGAGAGAGAGAGAGAGAGAGAGAGGAGATTACATGGTGCTTGGTGTAAAAAAGACAGAAGGTTAGTGACTCTTGCTAGAGCTGGAGTTAAGCCATTCACATAGGAGATGTGAGTAAAACAGAAAATGCTCAGTATACCCCCACAACTGGCTCACTGGCTGGGCTATCTGAGTCAAATCACTTAAGCCCCAGCTCCGGCTTCCTCAACTGTGAAGTAAGGAGTTGTGCTCCATAGCTAAAGTTTCTTTCTTCTTAGGAAATACAGCATTTACTTAGTTACTATACAATGTAGAAAAATGAACAGAACCTGGGTGTGTGTGTGTGGTGGATACAGGAGGTGGTACAAACCCAACACTCAAAAGCAGCAAAGATCTGGAGCAAAGGATATTTGCAGGACCAGAGGGAACGTGGATACTAGAAGGACTATGTTTCAGGGTATTCGTCTACCTAGGTCTACAGAGTTCTTGAAGAAGATGGTTTTATCTGAACAGTTACTTGCAAAGTTATAGAAATAATGGCAGTAACTGAAGACCCTGTTTCTCACTCCCACATCCTCCTCTTCCCTGCCGTCTTCCCTTACAGGATCATATTATGCAAGATCCCTAGCATCTTGCCTGCATTAAAAAAGCTTACTAGTCAAAATACCACGTTTGTTTGTTTGTAGGGCATTTTTTTTTTATTCAGACAAAGTGTCATGAAGCCCAGACTGACTTTGAACTCACTAAGGACAACCTTGAATTTCTGATCCCCTTGCCATTACCTCCTGATTGCTGAGATTACAGGGATGTGCCACCACACCTAGTCCAGGGCTTGAACCCAGGACTTCACTCATAGTAGGCAAGAATTCTATCTACTGAGCTACATTGCCAGCCCCAAATGCCACTTTTAACAAGTTTCTGCTTTCAGTCTGAATATTCTAACACCTCATCCTTCCATTCAGTTACTGATCAGAAGAGAGTGAATGTGAAACACATTATACTTTAGTGTGAATCAAACCAGTGAATCACCTCCCCCAAGGAAGTAGCATTTAGCCACACTATGAAAAGCAATGTGTTATTTTTAGGCAGGTGGGCAAAAATACTCCCTCCTCCTCCCTCCCTCTTTATTTAACTTTTTATTTACTGAGAAGGGCCTTCTTGAAGGCATCACATACAGAAGATCTGCACTGAGAGGGTGAGGGGAGGCCAGAGATGTCACCCAAAATATGCTTTGGGGGCATATGGATAATTTTTAAACTAAAAGCAACTGGAGCTTTTAACTTTTCCCTTGCTTCCTAAAACTAGAGTGAGAATTTCCCCCTTGTAAAGGCATTGTGAATGCTACAATTACAGTGGAAATTTCCACTGTTAAGGATGATTCTGGAGGAGGAGGAGGAGAGCTGCAATCTCAGACAGCTCCAACTATTTGCTGCAGACGTGACAGCCCTTCTTTGACTCACAGCAGCTCCTGTTGTCAGAACTTGACACTCAAAAGCCCCTTTCTTCTGTTTAGCCTAAGACGGTTTGATAGGCCTCATTTTGAGCCTCCTTTTTTATGAATTCCTTTGGATACGTACAAAATCAAAACTCGTCTTCTCTCTTGCCAATTTATCAGTTTGATCATGGCCCCCTAGCTTTGAACCTAGGAAGGTGTGGAGGGACAGGCAATCACAGAGTAGCAACAGCTCCATGACACCAGTCTGTCTACTACAGAGAGATGTTGGGGGTAGTCTTAGAAAAACTCCAAAGCCTTTCCGGGTTTAACAGCACAGGATCTGAGAAAGATGTTTCTCTCCATCTCTGGAGGGGTGACCTAAACAAGGACCCCTTAGAACACCCATCTGGCTTTGTTCAGGCTCATGATTGGTCAAATCAAAAGTGACCTTCTGATCACAACTGTGAAACAGAGGATTGTTTCGGCTCCTGAGACAGTAACTGTTTGTCTTCAGCATCGGCACAGCAAATGCCTAAAACAATTCTAAATAACCAAGTCAGGATTTCCTCGGAAACCTCGGTGTCTGAAAAACTGGCAAGTGTGTGTGTGTGTGTGTGTGTGTGTGTGTGTGTGTGTGTGTGTTTGTTCAGGTGTACAGGCACATGCACGTGGCATGCATGCAGAGATCAGAGGACAACTTTTAGGACCCAGTTCTCTCTCTCTCCTCCTTGTTGAGGCCACCTCTCTCGTTTCTGCCTTTCTGTGTGCTCCAGGCTCCCTGGCCTGGAACCTTGCCAAGTAGGCTAAACTGTTAAATGACCAGCCAGCTTCCAGGGATCTACCTCCCATCTCACCATTTCTGGGATTATAAGTATCTGGCTCTTTATACTTATACTTTATACTAGATCCTGGGGATCTAGACTCATGTCCCTCATGTTTACAAGGCAAGTACTTTACCCACTGAGTCGTCTCTCCAGCCCCTCGGCACTTCTGTATTCTCACTCTGTTATATCAAATCCAAACTGGTAAATAAAAACATTATGACTACCATTTATGAAGATTTGTAGAGACTTGTAATCAGTGAGAGAAAAAAAAACAATGGACAATTTTCATCAGAGAAACTCTACTCAGAATGCCGTTCATACGGGCCAGCAGCGTTGTTCAGTAGAGACAGAGGCTTGCTGCCAAGCCTGCCGATCTGCGTTCAATCCCCGACACTCACATGGTGGGAGAGCACTGACTCCTGCAGCTGTTCTCTGACCTCCACAGCGCACCGTGGTGTATGCACCACACGCTCACACAGACACTAACCAAATGTAATAAAAAGTTTTGGAAAGCCTGGCACCAAAGACTCAAACATGGTTGCCCCGATGTCTTAGGTGAGAATGCAATGGTGTGTTGGCTTTGTTCTTTTCTTTCCTTCTCTAACTGCCTCTTTGATTCTTCAGCCAATCACTGACATCCATCAGGGTAGATAAGGGAGCCTGCACAGATTCCATTCCACCTGGGTGGACCTTAATGGGAGAGTAAGTTTCCACCCAGAAAACGAGTAACAAGCTGGGTGGAGGAAAGTGGTGGAACCAGGTCACAGAAGCATGAAGGTACATGACATGTTAGGGAATTGGTATAACATCAGCTGTGACAGGGACACAAGGCTGGGTAGGGTACCCGAGGTGAAAATGTCAGAAAGGCACATTGGTCTCAGATTGTTCCAGGCCTTGAAAATCATGCTAAGACAGCTGGACTTAATCCTTGTGTGTCACAGGCCTTCTTGGGGTTCATGCTCTAATACAAGCCTGGAGTTAAGTACAACCCCTGAACTGAAGGAAAGGGTGCTCAGACTCGGTGTTTTCAGCAAGAGCCTGGGCTAAGAGGCGACAATGTTCCTGACAAACAGCGGCTGAAAAGAAAAAAGAGGAAACGTGAGAAAAGGCCTAACAGACATTTTGCAAGTGAAATTGGCAGCTGTGAAGGCAGTTTTGTCTGTTTTGAGGAGTAGGGACCGATGTGGCCTTCTTCTAGGCAGGTATCATTTTAACAGGGACAAATGAACACTAGCTAACTGCTGCATACAGCGTACAGAGTGTTACTTTGAGCAGAAAGCGAGAGCGGGGCTTGAAGTGAGAAAGTTCCCGACCCTTCTAGTTCCAAGTGAACTGAAATCAGAGAGGAGAGCTATGGAAAGCCCGAACCCTCCCGGAGTCAGTTACATGGTGGCCAGATGGAGTGGAGACCTTGTCTCTGTTATTGTTGTGTTCCGTGTTCTCATGCCAATATAATAGACCATGTACCAAAAAACTAGAACTCAAAAATCCTCTCTAATAGAACCAGAGAGTTTGTGCCTGTGCCAACTGACCTTGTACATAACAAGACTATTAAATTGAAGTCATTTAACTGCACTGGTCCAATGTGCCAAGATAAGCTTTAATTCTTCCAATTCTAGAAAAATCTTCTGAGATGCTTCCAGCAGAATTCAAGCTTTAAGCTCTTTTCTGTGACTCAGAAGATTCAACTGTATTTATCTAAACACAAATCTAAACAGGTTTGCCTACAGGCTACACCTTTCCTGTCTGTGGTAGTTGATTGCAAGGATTCTCACTAACATTTGAAAACTATGATCATGTAGGTCTTGCCTGCGTGGTGCTTTGACTGTAGTGAGAAAAACTGATACATAAATAATTATGTGTTCTAGTTTCATTTCTGTTGTTGTGATAATCTATCCTTACAATAAGCAATTTAGGGAAGAAAAGGATTTATTTCAACTCACAATTCCAGGTTGTGGAAAAGTCAAAGCTGGAACTTCAAATAACAAGTCGTATCACGTCCACAGTCAAGAGGAGAGAGAAATGAAGGCATGCTTGCTTGTTTGTGCTCAGCATGATTTCTCCACTTTTACGCAGTTCAGGACCCACTTCCTAGGTAATGGTGCTGCCCACGGTGGCCTGAATCTTCCTACGTCAATTAACTTAAGACAATCCCTCACAGACATGCCCACAGGCCAACTCAATGTAGACAGTCTCTCGTTGAGACTTTCATTCCAGGTGACTCAAGGTTGTGTCAAGTTGAAAATGAAAGCTAACGTCATAAGTAAAAATAAATGTCATGTGGTAGAAAGAGATTACACTAATCATTAAGAGAAGCTACAATTTAATAGCTGATGTTTATGGAAGTATTACCCATGCTTCAGTGTTCTCTGCATCTTTTTTCTTCATTTCTTATTTGTCTGATTCTACTCCTTGGCCACGCCCAATATTTATTTCCTACAGTAGCCTTTGTGCCTTGTCTGAGACTCTCCTGTTTGTTCCTCCCAGCCTGAGACTGGCTGTCTCTGAGGTCTCAGATGTATGTGTAAACTAACCTGGATAAGCCTACTCAGGAGGATGAAGCCAAGCTGAGCAGAGCCTTAGCTTAGATTTTATCAGAGCTGACCTATCTGCTCCCGGGTGTTAACTCCCTGAAAGTGGCTAGAAGGAACATTCTACGAGAAAACCCAGGAGCAGACAGAATGACAGCAACACAGAGTCTCTCTTGAATGCATCCAGACTCTCCTTGCAGGAGAGTGTTGATCTATTTGTCCTGAGGCAATCCAACCTGGTTTCCTCCGGACTATGATGTCATGATCCTTCTGGAAAACTTGCATTAGAAATATCAGTTCATAGCTCATGAGAGGATCCAGGAACTAAAATGAAAGCAGTCAATTACGTTCCAGCTCAGAACAAAGTCTAAAAATTGGCTTCAACTCCATGTTCTAGATTAGCTTAGATTTTTGCCTGAGACCAGGCCCTCAGATCTTCTTACTCGGATATTCTGTAATCTACACTCACTGGGGGAAAAAAAAAATTAAAAGTGAATATATTATTTATTATATTCATTGCTGTGGCAAAAAAACTAATAAAATCGCCTTAGGAAAGGCAAGATTTACTATCACTCACAGCTTGAGGGTGCAATCACCATGGTAGGACAGCGTAGGAGCCGGAACTAGGCAGCTGGTCACAAGTGCCCACAGTCAGGAAACGGAGGGGTGAACGCGGGTGCCCGGCTCCCTGTCTCCTTTTCATTCAGCCTGGGAGCCTGCCCCATGTGGTACAGTCCACATCCAGTACGAGTTTTCTCTCTTCAGTTAAACCTTTCTGGAAACACTCTCACAGACATACCTAGAGGTGTTTCCATGGTGATTCCAGGTCCAACCACATTGACAATGAAGATTAGCCAACACAATCAATTAAGAAAAGGATAATTTATACCACCATCTTTAGAGATAGTATCTTACTTAATCCTTACTACGACCCAATGAGGGGTTAGTCATAACCTCATAACCTCTAAGACTGGGAGAAGTGAAGTCACTTGGTGAAAGTCACACTACTTGAAAGTGACATATCCCAGCCCAACACGATACAAAAGTCTTTGTACATCTATCTGCCAGCTCAGGTCTCAGTTCGAGCAAGTGCAGCTCTGTGACAATGTTCTAGCTACGTTCCTGTTGCTGAGATAAAAACACTCTGACCAAAAGCAACTTTGGGAAGAAAGGGTTCATTTGACTTCCATTTTGTACTGACTAGTTTTACATCAATTTGACCCAAGCTAAAGTCATCTGAGAGGAGGGAGCCTCAGCTGAAAAACTCTCTCCATAAGATGAGGCTGTAGACAGACCTGTAAGGCAACTTCTTAATTAGTGATTGATAGGGCCAGGTCCAGTCTGTTGTGGGTGGGGCCACCCCTGGGCTAGTGGTCCTGGGTTCTATAAAAAAGCAGGCTGAAGCCGGGCGTTGGTGGCGCACGCCTTTAATCCCAGCACTCAGGAGGCAGAGCCAGTCGGATCTTTGTGAGTTTGAGGCCAGCCTGGTCTACAGAGCGAGATCCAGGAAAGGCACAAAGCTACACAGAAACCCTGTCTTGAAAAACCAAAAAAAAAAAAAAAGTAGGCTGGGAAAGCCACTTGGGTTGAGCTAGTATGCAGCACTCCTCTATGACCTCTGCATCAGCTCTTGCCTACAGAAGCCTACCCTGTCTGAGTTCCTGCCTTGACTCCCTTTAGTGATAATGTGAAATTGTCAGCACAATAAATCCTTCCCTCCCCAACTTGCTTTTGGTCATGGTGTTTATCACAGCAATAGTAAGACTACCTAAGACAAACTTCTAGGTCATGATCCGTCATGGAGGGGAGTGGGGTAGGACCCCAAGCAGGAAGTGAAGCGAAAGGCATGGAGAAATGCTGATTACTGGCTTGCTATCTCTGCTTCTGCTCAGCTAGCTTTATTATATAACCCAGGACCTCAGGTGTAGGTATGATACCATCTACAGTGTGCTGGTCATCTCTCCTACATCAATTAACAATACAGAAAGGGCATATCCCCCACCCCCAGACATGCCCACCAGCCAGTCTGATGGAGGCAATTCTTAACTGAGGTTCCCTATTTGCAGGTGTGTCAAGTTGACAATAAAAAACTAACCAAGACAAGTAATAACCCCTCTCCATCCTTTGGATATGGACTTTTCCTACATCCCACCCTTGTCTTCCCAACCCCATCTACGTGGCTTAGTCTTAATAACCAATAAATTCAGGAACATTTATGTGCACTTGTTCATATGTGTGCATGCATGTCTAGCTCAGTCGGTAGAGCGTGGGACTCTTAATCTCAGAGTCATGGGTTCATATCCCATGTTGGGTGCCAAATGTAGCTAGATGTTTCTCCAGTCCTGCTCAGTCCTGAGGTCCAGACGAATCTCTCCCACCTGTGGTCCCAGAGCCACTTATAAAATAATCACTCAGGGGCTGATATTAATTACAATCTGTATGGCCTATGGCTTGAACTGCTGGCTAGCTAACTCTTTCATCTTAAATTAACCCATTCCTATTAAGCTATATGTTGGCATGTGGTCATGGCATTACCAGTCTGCTGGCATCTTGTTGCTCCTTTGGTGGCAGACTGGTGTCTCTCCCACTCTCCTTTCTTCTTCTTTTTTTAGGTGCATGTGTGCATGTGGAGGCCAGACATCAGGAGCAGGTATCTTCCTTTTTTTCTTGTTGAACCTGGAGATCAATTTTGCTGACTGACCAGTGAATCCCAGGGCTCCTGTGTCTCTGCTTCCCTAGCCCTAGGATTACAGGTATGCCTGGCTTTCTTATGTGGATGCTGGGAATGGAACTAAGATCCTCATGCTTGCGTGTGCTTGCGTGACAAGCACTTTACTGACTAAGCTGTCTCCCCAGTCCCATATCCAGGTTTAATCACATTTATTCAATGTTACCATCATCCCTCTAAGGTAAGGATGAAAATGATACAGAACGGAAGCGGGGAGAGTGAGAGGATTGGGAGGGGAGGGACCTGCAGAAAGTTTCTCGGTGCATATGCATACATATTTTCACACCTGGGTTTAGTTTCCCCTAATCAACCTGACTCACACCCTTAAAGGACCAGCCAAGGCTCTACCTGCTCTTAATACTGTTTCTCAGGAAAACAAGAAGCTGATTTGTAGTGATATTTGCTCTGCCCAGTCCCTTGGGCTATACAGCCCAAAGGAGGTGGTGCTTCCTGTCATTATAGTGACCTCTTAAAAGGAGAAGGAGAAGGGTCACATGCCCCTGCTCCCTGTTCCTGCCTGCGAGGTGGATTCACTCCCGGTCAGATTAGAGGAGGACTTCAGCTGTCTACTCTGTTCTGTATTCATGAGTGTGTTTCCTCTATTTATATATTAATAAATTCTGTTAGCCATTTAATAGACTCACGTGGGTTGATCGTAATACCAACTGACCACATTTTCCTGTGTTTGCTTATTTGTAGATCTTCTCAGTATAAGCTCAATGACAGAAATGGTGTCTCATGCATCTGTAAGTCTCCTACACTTAGAACATCGTCTAGAATGAAAGAGTGAGTGAGTGAGAGTTAGTGAGTGAATTAGTGAGTGAGTGAGTGAATGAGTGAGTAAGTGAATGAATGAATGAGGGAGGGAGGGAGTGAGAGTTAGTGAGTGAGTGAATGAGTGAGGGAATGAGGGAGTGAACGAGTGAGTGAGTGAGGAGTAAGTGAGTGAATGAGTGAGTGAGTGAGTGAGTGAGTGAGTGACTGCACATTTACAGTGCTGACAACCACCCTGCAAAGCAGTTCTTTCTTAGCTCCATTTTTTGTCTTTGCTTCACTGGGTCTTTTAAACGGGGTCCCAAGTAACTTAAGCTGGTCTTGAACTCGTTGTATAACTGAGGATGATCATGAATTCCTGATTCTCATGCCTCAGTTTCTCAAGGACTGTGATTACAGGCATGCATCACCACATCTGGCTTTTTAGCTCTATTTGGCTGATGTGGAAATCAAGGCTTAAGAAACAGTGACTTACCCAGGGTCACACTGGTTGTTCCCACTATCTGGATGTTACCACTGGGCTAGATTGCCTCCCAAAGTTGGCTGTGCCTTTACGAAGTCCCCCAAGAGAGATTTTCTGAATTGTACTTTTTATTCTCCACGTGAAGTTTGACATGTCTTGCTCTCCAAAGATGATGACATGGTCAGACAAAGGAGTATTATGATTTATGTTAGTTCTTAAGCTGACCCTTGAAAGACATGGGATTAAAGACTGGGGTGATTTTTTTTAAGTTAGGCTGTGTTTTACATTATAAGATTAGCAAGAGATGTTAGAGACAAGGCATAGAGAAATCTGTGATTTAAAAGTGTGTGTGTGTGTGTGTGTGTGTGTGTGTGTGTGTGTGTGAAGTTGATAAGGAATGGGGTGCACTGATTAGCTTTTTGATTGTCAGTTTTATATAACCTGGAAAGAAAGACTCACTGTGAGGAATTATCTAGTTCAAGTTGCCCTGTGGGACTGTCTGTGGGGTTTGGTCTTGATTGATAACTGATGTAGAAATACCCAGCCCACTATGGGCAGCACCATTCCTTAGGCAGGAGTACCTGAACTATGTAACAACAAAAAAAGCTAGCTGAGAAGCAAGCCCCAAGGATGTGTTTATTTCTCTTTGCTCTTCACTGTGAATGTAATGTGACTAGCTGCTTTGACGTCCCTACAATGATGAACTATATTCTGGAACTGTAAGCCAAGGAGACGCTTTCTTCCCTAACTTGCTTTGGGCTGGGGTATTTTATCACAGAAACAGGAATTAAACTAGAGCACCAGTCCAAGTCCCATTGCTTCATAAGCATTCACTTCATGTAGTGGGAACCAGTTTATATCTAGGACTCAAGGCCCGGGGCAATTACAGTGCTCATGTCCCATAATGACCATCAGCGTCAACTGTCAGATTTAGCAGCGGATCTTCCAACAGCATCTCTTCATAGCTTTCAAGTGGTTTGAATTTACCAGAGGGAAAAAAAAGAAAAACAGTTAAAAATATGTGTCATGTAACATTTGCCCTTCCTTTGGCATTTTTAAATTTCCATGTATTCAAGTGTAATTCAATACATGCATCCACACAGATTAAACTTGTCAGAAAAAAAAAATGAAGGCTGCAAGAGACACTGGTTATTTCCAAGACTTGTTGCTAAAATCTTCCTTTCTCCTCTCCAGAGAGGCAGAACTGAGCTGCCCGTTGATAGGCAGCATTCAGGGGACACTTGATAAACTCGGCATCTATTTTTAATGAATTGTTGTGCCTTAAAGGCCAAAATGAAAGGTTGTGGAACACAGTTCTACCCTAACACCAAAGGACATGAAATAAGACACATAATACATACACATCTGCATAATGAGATTTTTTTTACATGTTGATGTGCTTCAAATCCATTAAAGTCACTTTTCTTTGGAATGCTCAAAATAGTTCCATCTTTGGTTAATGGGACCCCTGAGTCTTTTGCTGTTCCCTAGTTGTCTTTAATGGTTTCCTTGCTGGTTAAACTACATGACCTTGGCTCCTCTTGTAAATTCCCAACTCCATTCTGCACCTGTTTTTTCTCCACAGCTGTCTCATCTCATATACTTGCTGCATTACCTTTGGTTTCAACTTCCCCCAGCCTCCACCACACACCAACCAGGCCTGGGGAGATGGCTGCCTGGGTAAGAGCCTTTAGTGTGCAAGTATGAAGACCTGAGCTCAAATCCCCAGCATCTGCATTAAAAATGAAAATTAAAAAAAAAAAACATTGTTCTGTATGAAATGGTCAAAAAGGCCAAAGATAAAAGAGGTGTGTGTGTGTGTGTGTATGTGTGTGTGTGTGTGTGTGTGTGTGTGTGTGTGTCTACAAAGTTAGAGTTTATTTTATTTTGGGCTGTTTGATGCATGTGTGAAACAATGTCCAACAATAAACCAGAATTTTATTTTGCTGAGTTGTTATAACAAAACATAAAATAGAAATAAAATACCAGGCATGACCATGTACACACATATGTAACCCTAGAACTGTGGGAAACAGGGTCATCAAGATTTGTAATGACTGGTTTAAATCCGGGTTCATTAACAGATCTTATCTCAAAGGAATAAGGTGGAGAATAATAGAACAGGCCACAAATATCATGTGCACTATGCATAACATACATGCAAAACATATACATACAGAGACACAGATACATGTACACACAAAGAAAGGAAAGAAAAAGACAGACAAACAGACTCCAGACTATTGTTTTCCTCCTGTACAACAGACCTATACATTTACCAGACACTGGGCACTACCATCTGTGTGTACACCGGGCACATCCTAAGTTCAAATTTTTTACACAAAAGCTCATCATCTCTCCCCAAAACCTGGTCTTTACTCTGCCCTGTGTAGGTGCTAGAACTTGGAATCAAGTGACAGCCAGACTGTCAGGAACATCTGGAATCTAGTCACACCATCATGGAAAGGTCTTCTGTGTGTTTGGTCTGGCTGGACAATCCTTCCCCACCAGGACTGTGGGGTGCTGGGCTTTCCAGCATCTGAGAAACTGTTGAGGACTCTGAAATAGATGTCGTGCCACAACCCTTCACTTGAATGACCCCAGGAGGAAGCTCTGCCTGGCTGAGTAGGGCAATGGAGAAACAGGCAGAGAAGATGGTTTCCTGCAGTGTGAGGCTGGGCCTACTCCTACTTTTCATACCGTTCCTGGACAAAGAAGCGGGAGAATAAGAACTCGGTCAGCTGAGAATCCTCTCTGTGAAAACTGACCTTTAAATGGGGAAGAAGTTCCCTGGATGGAGTAGAAGGCACTAGAAAGGTTAGTGCTTTCCTGGCAGGGACAGTAGAGACACTGTCCAAAAGCAGAGCAGAGGGTTGACAGTGACTTGGATGGCATGGGACACTATGGGAGATGACCTTCCATCATGCAGACAACTCAGGGATGAGTGGGAGAGAACGGACATCTTGCTGAGAAGTCACAGGAGCCCTTGCAGCACAGGCGAACACACTGTGATGAACTTGTACTCTCTTGGGACAGGATCCTGGGGCACACCAGATACAAAAGCCACCTTTTCCTTTTGTTGCTCAAGCACCTGCTCTCAGCATCCGCTTTCCTAGATGCATCCCACCAGTGGCTATACATTGCTCATTCTAACTATCCAGTGCCTCACAAACCCTGTTCCTCCCCTATAGCCGGGCTCTCTCCTTCGCAAAGAGTCGCTTTCCTGGATAACTGCACGGCCTCCCCTGCTGGTCCTCCGATCTTAGCTTCCCGACCCTTCCAGCTCTCTTCTGTTACAAACTACTCCAAACATTTTTAAAAAAACTCTGTAGTGTGTGTGTGTGTGTGTGTGTGTGTGTGTGTGTGTGTGTGTGTGTTCCACATGTGTACGGGTTCCTGAGAAGGCCAAAAGAGGGCATCAGACCCCTTGGAGCTGGGAGTTGTGGGTAGTTTTGAGCCACCTCATATGGATGTTGAGAACTGAACTCTGGTCCTCTGGAAGAGCAACAAGGACTCTTAACCACTGAGCCATCTCTCCAGTCCCTACGAATATTTATTTGCCCCTAAATATAAATATCAAAAGTAAAGATTGCACTCAGCTTCAAATATATTTTAAGATAAAATATATTTCAAAATGCCCCCCATGAACCAAAAATTACATAAATTTTAGAAAATACACAAAAGAAAATGAGGAAAGTAAGCAAACAGATTCAGTAATACTTTCTAATTAATCATTTCAGCAACAACTCCCGAAGCCTGCAAAGTTACTGAAGGAGGTTTGAACTGGGTGCAATACTGATGTTTTCTTTAGACCAGTTGAAACCACTTAACTCTTACAGAAAGTCTTAATTACCTAAAGGCTATGCTTAGGAATGAAAAGTCAGGGGAAAATAATCTGTCCAGAATGTTATCTTTGACCACAGAAAGTAGAATCAAATACATTTATTTCCTAGTTGAATCTATTTTATCTACTCCTTGTACCTACCTGTGCTATCTATATCTTTCTAAGTTTTCCATTTCCCATTCAGCCTTGGGCTAAAACACAGCCCTGGATGATCACAGGATCGACAGAACTGCTTAGAAAGTGACTCTTTAAGTCAAATACGGGCATCAGAAGTACAGAGCCCAACAGCAGGGGTGCTTGTCCTCGTGGCAGCGACCCTGCTGCCCAGTTGTACCTGGGACGGGTGAGTGGCAGCGATGGTGTGGACTGTGGTAGGTTCTTGCAGATCACAAGAATGACGATGGTTAATACTGAGTGTTGACTTGTAGGATTGCTGACTGGGCATGTCTGTGGGGAGTGGGTTCTAGATTAAGCTATTTGAACTGAGAAGGCCCACTAAATGTAGGCAGCATTGTTCTGTGAGCTGGACTACATAAAACGGAGAAAGCTAACTGAGCACCTTCATCACTCTCTGCCTCCTGCCTAGGGATGCTCTATGACCTGCCTGATATTCTGGCCACTCGGCCTTTCTGCCGTGGCCGGTAAGCCAGAACAAATTCCTCCTCTCTTCCAGTGCTTTGGTCATAGTGACGAGAAAAGTAACTAATACAAAAACAGCTTTAAAAAAAATCAACTTTCATCAGGACCCTATGGCAGAGGTTCTTAATCCCAGATACACGGCAGGGATTAAGGCAGAGGTAGTTCAAAGTCTACCTGAGCTGCAGAATGAGTTCAAGGCCAGTCTGAGCAACTCAGGGAGACTGTCTCAATTTGTTTAAAAGAGTTGGGACTATACCTCAGTGGTAGACATCTTGCTTAACATCCCCAGCGAAACAACTGGGGCAAGACAACTTCACCAGTGTAGTAGTTCATGCCTATAATCCCAGTGGGAATCCATGCCTACAACCCCAGTGGGAATCCATGCCTGCAATCCCAGTGGGAATCCATGCCTACAACCCCAGTGGGAATCCACACCTACAACCCCAGTGGGAATCCATGCCTACAATCCCAGTGGGAATCCATGCCTACAACCCCAGTGGGAATCCATGCCTACAACCCCAGTGGGAATCCACACCTACAATCCCAGTGGGAATCCATGCCTACAACCCCAGTGGGAATCCATGCCTACAACCCCAGTGGGAATCCACACCTACAACCCCAGTGGGAATCCACACCTACAACCCCAGTGGGAATCCATGCCTACAACCCTAGTGGTAATCCATGCCTACAACCCCAGTGGGAATCCACACCTACAACCCCAGTGGGAATCCATGCCTACAGCCCCAGTGGGAATCCATGCCTACAACCCCAGTGGGAATCCACACCTACAATCCCAGTGGGAATCCATGCCTACAATCCCAGTGGGAATTCATTCCTACAGTCCCAGTGGGAATCCATGCCTACAATCCCAGTGGGAATCCATTCCTACAGCCCCAGTGGGAATCCATGCCTACAACCCCAGTGGGAATCCACACATACAATCCCAGTGGGAATCCATACCTACAACCCCAGTGGGAATCCACACCTACAACCCCAGTGGGAATCCACACCTACAACCCCAGTGGGAATCCATGCCTACAACCCCAGTGGAAATCCATGCCTACAACCCCAGTGGAAATCCATGGCTACAATCCCAGCAGTTGGGAGGTGAAGGCAGAAAATTTACAAGTTCAAAACCAGTTTTGAGCTATCTCATAAGACTCAACCCTCTCGCTAAAATAAATCAAAAAGTAATTTTTTAAATAAATAGAAGAAAAAGGTTATCCTCAAGGCTACTTGTGAAATAAGTCCAGCAAAATGGTTTAAGAATCTTGGTTGTTTTTTCTGTTTTCCCATCAAAGCAAATTAGCCTCAGAAATGGCATTCCACACGGCCAAAGGTTAGAAAAGTGTGCTGCAGATGCTTTGAATTCTTCGTCATCCCTGAGTAGAGTTCATTAGGGAAGTGAGTGGGGGGGGGGGGCTCAGAGCTCAACGGGCCAAGCGGAGTGGACCCCTCGACACCATACCCACTCCCCACCCCTGCTCAGCAGCCATCTCTTGGAATTAATTGGTCGGGGTGGAGTGTTTTTTGTAGTTGGTGGCGACAGTGGTTTTGTTTTTTTGTTTTTGTTTCATTTCTGTTTGCTTTGTGAGTCTCATATGGGCAAGCACTGAAGCCGCTTATTTGCATATGGCTTGCAGAGCCAGGGTGAGCTGAGGACACAGGCTCTGTCTGGCTTGGCAGAAGCAGGAAGTCGGCTACAAGAAGCCACCACCACTCTCTCCTGAGCGGCTTTTTTTTTCCTCTTGTCATTCGTTTCGTGAGAAAACCTAGGTTTACTTTTCAAACAGAGCACCACAGCTTAGAAGAGGGTAAAGAAAAACCAAAAACTCTGAACCTTTCCCCTTACCTGGAGATTCTTGAATCATCAAATTGGAAAGGAGTTAGAGGCCAGTTGCAAAGGGCAGGTGGGAGAGGATGGTGGGGAGCACTAACAGAGGCAGGCAGTGCTCCCAGCACACTTTTCCACACAGGCAAACTCATGGTGGGGGATAGGTGTCTCTGCAGCTACCAGGTGAGCTCATGGCGGAGGATAGGAGCCTCTGCAGCCACCTGGCACAAAACCAAACCCGTGTTACTTTGTTTCTTCATCCTTCTACCTGGAGTGGCCTGACATTCCGCAGTCATTCCTGCGCTAGGTGAGTCTGAGCCTACGCCGCCGAAAGGAATGCCTCTCCCTGTGGAAGGAGTGTGTTCCTTTCTCACTGGTATTCAGATGTAACTCCAATTGCTCCAATTATTTCCTCCAGATTTGAATCTCTTTCTCTGATAACTGTCTTTGTCCAGCCTACGTAGCCTGCAGCTTGCCGCCTGGTACCTGAGACCCCATAGAAGATGTGTCCAGACAGAAGGGATGGGTGACTTTGCTGTGCTGTTGATAGCAGAGAGGCAGCAAAGGAAACTGTTTCAGCGAGTGGCTTCTGGCCAACATTCATGCCACCTGTGCAAAAAAAAACAAAAAAAAAAAAAAAAAAAAAAAAAAAACTTCAAGAGAAGCAGCACGTGTACCTAACAAGGAGCATTTATATGCTGCCTTTTTCCGAGAAACAAAACCAACTGGGAAATTGCAACAGCAATAAAGCATGTGGCGACATTCAAATACACATATCAACTTCGCTTTTATGAGGCCCTTTCATCACTTCATAACTATCCTGACTTCTT
>CABHPQ010154981.1:0-26618 GCA_902168405.1 Peromyscus aztecus
CCCTCATAATTCCTCAACAAAATCATTTATGTTTGCTCACATAGTTTGGGTGATGTACACACAGCAGAAACTCCGTATGCCTACTTTAATATATTGTCTTTTTTTATTATAACAAAGATCTGAAAGTCAAACTGTATTTTTATTATCACAGTAACTCAGGATCTATTCCACTTATTTTATTGACTTTCAAGTTTATTGGGAACACAGATGGTCAGATACCATAAAAAAATTAAACAGATGGGTCTTCTCTTGAGGTACTCTGAGCCAGACCATTTCCTTTTGTAACTAAACATCTTTTCAAGGTTCAAGGCTGTAATAAGGATGGGACTCAATGGTTCAGTGATTAAAGTCCCAGAATTGTCCAAGTTATTGATTACTTTGTTAAAGGGAAAGTATGAAAAGTATGGTTTTTTACTTACTATAATTTTTAGGTAATACATGCAGAATATGTGAATATTGCCAAATTAGTGATTTTATAAGATGGCTGAGGAGGGGGTAAAATTGTTCTTTAGAAATTATTTTTGTGTCCTTTCACATTTATAACAAATCATAGAAAAAATGAGGGAATGTTCCCTTCTGTGTCTTTAATCCAGGTCCATCTTTTATTTCAAAGAAAATAAAGATCAAATGAATGCCAGGTTCTTTAGTAGTTGGAGGTTTCAGTGGCAGAAACAAGGGGAAATACTTACCAAACATGATTGTCAAGAGGGCAGTCGGCATCACAAACACTCCAACCAGCAAATCAGCCACTGCCAAGGACATTAGAAAGTAGTTGGTAGCATGCTGCAGCCTTTTCTCCAGTGACACAGCCAGAATAACAAGGATGTTGCCACCGATGGTGGGTATTATCACCAGGAGTATCAGCAGAGCTGCCCACTGCACTTTATTCCCCTGCTCCTCGGCAGTCAGCTTCATTTCCTTTGCTGCTGATTCCGTCTTTAGTCCAGAATGGTTAGACAAGATCAAGTGATCACATATATTCTGTAAAATGTGCCCAGGAGTTGGGCTTTGTTCAGACATTTTATAAGAGCAAGCCGTTCGCTGTTCTGTGATTCAGTCCAGTACCAGACAGTGGTCAGCATGGTCAGTAGCTAAGCTAGTCATCTGCTTCTGCAGGGCATTGTACCCATGCCAGACATTCAAAGCCAAGACTGACTTGTATTCCTTTTTAAAGATTTAGGTTCTCCAAGATGGGGATGTACATGCATCTGTCCATGTTTGCCAGTAAGACATCCACATTTTTAGTCTTTTCTGGAGGCTTAGATTTCAGAAGACTCAATGAAAGACACCAATAGATGTGGAAGAAAGGAAAAAAAAAAGTTAGTTTCTCATCTTTTTTTTTTCTTTTTTCTGTAATTCTAAGAGATGAATTTGAACTTAAGTGTCAGAGAGTTCCGCCTAGATACAGAGAGGGTGTTATTTCCAGAAAGCAGTAAAAAACACTAGAGCTAACTAAGTTCCCCTTCCTATTTTGATAGGTTGGTATGCATTTGTGATAGTTCAGCCAGTGCCCACAAAAATACTGTAGTTCTGATTTGCCACAGAGGTAATATAGAGGAGATAGCACACTGCATGCTGACCCTTGAATACTGTCCCCATAACTTTAGAAAACATACGGAATAGTGAATCAAACCTCTAAATAGTTGTAAGTAAAGCATTCAGTAAGTTCTGACTGCCCACCCAGTGAGACTCAAGCCCACCTAAGGTCTGAGTCAGGATTTACCAGCCGAGAATCTGAGTGTGTAATCATTTTTCTGATGGGTGTTGATTTAAATGCTTTTTATGACTCATTTTATAATTCCTTTAGTTGGAAAGAAAGTAGTTCAAAGTATTACTAGCCAAGTACTTGCTTTTATTAGTAACTGCATCTTTCTACAAGGTTTTAAATATAATCACATAAGTTTGCCAAATTTGAACCAGTTCTTTTTAAAATTCTTGTGTTTCCCTTACTCTTCGCAGTTTTCCTTGAGAAGCACTTTAAGAGGAAGATGAAGTTATTTGTTCACTATACTCACAAACCCCATATTAAAATCACCCTTTGTATTTATACATTTTAATCCACTGAATAGATATAAAAGACTGTGGAGGCCGAGCTCCTGAAGATACAAATGGAAAACAACACAAATCTAAGTTAGTTCCATATGCATTTGCTAACTACTTACCTCGTATCTGCGTGTGAGTTTCCTAAGTGTGCCGTCCTTGTGTCTGTTCAGTTGGACTCCTTCTCCTGACGTCCTCCTCCCATTGACTTCCTCGGAGTCTCCAGCACTGGCACTTGGAAGCAGTGAAACGAATGTGTTGTGCATCTGTACGCCTGCCAGAGAGGTCATTTCCTCTTTGATACTGTCATTACTAGAACATAGCTGCATTCATTGTAATTCATAAAACCACTCCGTTAATTGTGTCCAACCAGTTCATGACCCTTGTTTGAGTTACATTCTTATATGTTATCTTCGATATTGGGGGGAAAGGTAGTAAACTCTTACTTTAGTGTAAGATGATTTTATTTGGCATTAAGCCTGGGCTGTTTTTCCCTTTTGAGGAGAAAAGATACAATCTAAAGGTTTTGGAACTTGTAATTTCTAGCAGTGAAACAAGATTCTCATCCAGCTTTGTGCCTTTGCTGTGGAGCACAATTAATTCGCTCACGTTACTACCTTATATAGAAGAGCACAGAAAGATCTGTGTGCTACTTGTATACATAGATTTTGGCAGAAACTTTGTCACTGCTCATTTCTAAACAGCCTCTGAACTTGGGAGCTGGTTCATTGGCAACTTGTTTTCCCACAGATTTTTAATTGGGAAAAGTATATAATGTATAGAAAAATACATTTCTGCCCATTTTTGAAAAGTAATGTATAAGTCTTTACAATTATGCTCTTGAAATTTAAACTGTAAAACTGGCTTAGTATGAAAACTCTAGTACTCTCAGTGTTTCCTCTTTAAAGGGTGCTCATAGGTTCTTTGGAATTGAGTTACTTCTTTATGTCTAGATCACTGACCGGACTTGTGGGGTTTTGTTTGTTTGTTTTGTTTGTTTGTTTGGTTGGTTGGTTGGTTGGTTGGATCCCTGGCTGTCCTGGAACTTGCTTTGTAGACTAAGATGGCCTTTGAACTAACAGTGATCCACCTGTCTCTGCCTCCTGAGTGCTCAGATTAATCTTTAAAGGCATGAACCACCACCACCTGGCAGGAGTTGTGGGGTTTTTGTTTTTTGTTTGTTTGTTTGTTTGAGGGGGCTCGAGACAGGGTTTCTCTGTGTAGTTTTGGTAGTCCTGGATCTCACTCTGTAGACCAGGCTGGCCTCAAACTCACAGAGATCCTCCTGCCTCTACCTCCCAAGTGCTGGGATTAAAGATGTGCGCCACCACTGCCCAGCTCTATTTGTATGTTTTTTTGTTTTTGTTTTGTTTTGTTTCGTTTTATTTATTTATTTTTTAATTTTATTTGCCTTGGTGTTTTGCCTGCATGTATGTGTGAGGGTTACAGACAGTTGTGAGCTGCCACATGGATGCTGGGAATTGAACCTGAGTCCTCTGGAAGAGCAGTCAGTGCTCTTAACCACTGAGCCGTCTCTCCAGTCCCTATCTGTGTGTTTTTTATTATGACATTTCCATACGTGTTCATAAGATACTTCCATCATATTCCAGTCCTCTTACCCTCCCTTTTCCTCCTCCCACTCTGGTCGCCGCTGTCCTCTTCCCAGCGGCCCGCTTCTACTTTCATGTGCGTGTGTATCCCAGCAAGGTATTTCATTGGGTCATTTACAGAGCGTGGGCATCTTACCAATGACTATACCACTGAAGAAATGGTTTTTCCCTTCCCCATCAACCGTCAGCTGCAGAGAACCCTCAAGGTCTGTTTCTTTTCCTCCTCCTTTTCCTTTTTCCTTCTTTTGGGTCATTCTTCCTGTTGGTTTCTCATAGTACTTTGTGTTGATGGCATCTCTGTATTGTAATTTAATGTATTATTTTTTTCACTGTACTTCCTAAAATTCTTCTTAAAATTTTGTTACAATTTTATTTAGTTTGTGTGTGCATGGTATGGGGAGGAGTATTGCATTTGTCTCCTTCAGTCATGTGGGTCCCAAGGGTCAAAGTCAGGTAGTCAAGCTTGACAGCAGGTGCCTTACCTGCCAAGCCATCTCCTGATCCCTATTTCCTGTACCCTGATTATTGGTTCTAGAAGCTTGATAACATTCAGGTTCGATTTCTTTCTCCCCATTAATTTGTCTATTTCCTACTTGAGAGCTAAGACTGATGGCTTACATAAGGTCTAACTGTTTTCATGATGTACTAACAATCATTGATAATCATGTTGAGATCCCTTGATTCTTTATAAATTGCAGAATGATTGTACAATTTTATCAGATTTCATTTACTGTTACTTTAAATCATTATACACGTGTGTGCAAAGATACTGTGTACAAGTTTTGGTTTTGGTGTGGTTTTACATTGCAGTTGCTGCTTAGAAACTCCTTTGTCCATTAAAGCTGTCTGTCGAAACACTGACAGGCTTGTAAAGAGCTTATGGCTTTATTGTGCTCTTCAAAAGAGATTAAATGCCTAAGCTAGTTTATTAAAGGCTGTCTTTCCTTGTCTAAACACTTGGGTTTTCTAAAGAATGTGTCAGAGCTGGAATGTTATTAGACTCAAACTGACAGGGTTTTTTAAAAAAGGCTTTTGAGTTTCTAGCCCTCACTACCAAATTCAGGCTTAGCTGCAGTCAGCTAGCTAGGAAAGCCCTATAACAGCTCCCAGTATTTGTGTTCCTGGGGAGAATTTGGTTTTCTAAATCTCATAAAGTAATAATGGCAGTTGAGAAATAAGACACTTAAGTCCGAGTTATATCCTCTTTCAGGTGGTTTTCTACTGAAGGTGTTGGAGGGTGAGTAAGGTCAGAGTACATTATACGCATGCGTAAAAATAGGATGAAACCTAGAATTTTGTACAGTGGATGGAAAAGAAGGGAAACTAAAGGTTGGGGGTGGGGCATTGGCTAAAGAATAGCATTAGGAGATCTTATTTATTCCCACTACTTTCAGATGGAGATTATAAAATAGGTGAAGTTTTAAGACAGATTTTTAGGTAAACTCTTTTCTGTGAGTCAGTTTTTCCTGGAATATTGCATCCTGCCCTTGATGCAACCAAATGACAAATTGTAAAATTCTGTGGGCTAGTTCTCTAAAAAGTTGCTAAGGAAATCTGAAAGTAAAAGAACCTTTGACTGTGAGTTCTCTTGTCTTTATAGAGATCCAGCTATAGCATATGAGCACAAAAATACCTGACTCTGATCCAAAACTGGTTTTGCATGTAGATTTCAGTGGTGACAGCATAAAGACATGTCAGCTCTCTCCAGCATGCACAAAGAGGAACAGATAATATTTTGGGGAGAAACAATTAAGGCTCAGTAAGATTCAGAGCTTGTCTCCCTGGTGATAAATAATCACCCTAGAATTGGAATCCAGATCTTTCTGATTCTAAGCCTGTGTTCCCTCTATCTCAATGAACTAAGCATAAATAAGTAAAGCTAAGTTGACAGAAACTAATGAGAGGATATCAGGGTCTGACACAAGGTCATGAAAGCAGAAATAAGAGTTGAGGGTTTTACTTGATTTACTGGCGGATTGATTGAGGAATCTGAGGGAATGAACAGAATAGAATTATATAGATGAATGGTCATTATAAGAGAAGTGGTTTAAGGGAGGGGCATGTTCTTTAGTCCTCTTTATGTTGACTGAGGCGTCAGTGACGTCTTTGGTTAAAGACATCCAACTGGCCCTTACATTCTATCCAGGGTGGTGCTTGGATTTTAGAGAGGCCAAGGGCCTTACAGGAGCTAATATATCTTAATTCCTTTGCATTGTGCTAAGACTCTAATGTCATGGCACTTACCTAGTAATAATTATAAACTTGTAACTCTACCAGAGAAATATCATGAAACTTTATACCTTCAAAACTTCCTTTGTGATGACCCTGCCAATAGCAGTGTTTCTGCCTGTGTACATCTATTACTGGTTTTCCTCTGTTAGTGGAGAGAGCTAGAGAGTGGAGGGGAAAAACTCCATTTATTAGTATGATGTAATGTACTAGTTGTAGAAAAAACTCAGTGAAGAAATAGTAGTTAGAAGCCAGAGTGTTGAAACAAACAAATTCATATGTGCAATTTATGGTTAGATGATGTTGGTGATTTGTGTGCATTCCCTTCGCCAATTCTTGCTCTTGGAAGGTTTGTACAAATAGTAGCATTGGCAAGATGACTATTAATTGTAAGCAAAGAACTTTTTATTGAAATAAAATACCTGAATTTTGTTATTTATTTCAGTATGTTGTACCCACCCCCACTCACCATGTAGTGCTGGCTGGCCTGGAACTTGCAATGTAGACCAGGCTGGCCTCAAACTCTGGCCTCCAGAGTGCTGGAATTGGAGTATTTATACTTTTTGTGCTGGCCTGAAAACATCTAAAAGACTCTGTAAATGCCTTGTCTAAAGTAACAAAATACATAGTGCCCAGAAAGTAGGAAAGTACGTACAGAGTAATCTGTTCTATGTGCCTGACTATTCTCTACTTAAGCACTAGGAAATAACCAGCATGCAGAGAGCTTGTTTGAGAAGTCCCTGATACGCTCCTCTTTCTCTGGTTTGTTGTTGTTGTTGTTGTTTTGGGGTTTTTTGTTGTTGTTGTTTTTTGGGGTTTTGGGGTTTTTCTGTTTTGTTTTGTTCTTTTTTTTTTTTTAATGCCGAATGCCATTTATTGAAGGAGGGAGGAGGTCTTAAATACAGGCTTACAGCACAATGGGAGAACCCTAGAGGGCAGAAGTTCGCTACCAATGTTTTGTAATCTTGCATCTAAGCTGTTAACGCCCATTTATGCAAGATACACAGACAAGGAACTTCTCTTAAGCATTCAGGAGGGTGGAACCCAGCAGGGAATTAGCATAGGGAGGATATCAAGGTCAAGGTCAGCAAGCAAGGCGACAGTTACCCAAAACGGGAGCCAGGGCCCTACAGGTCACCCCTTTTACTAAAAAATGAGCTTTTTTTGGGTTTTTGGTTTTTTTGAGACAGGGTTTCTCTGTAGCTTTGGATCCTGTCCTGGAACTCACTCTGTAGACCAGGCTAGCCTCAAACTCACAAAGATCATCCTGCCCCTGCCTCCCAAGTGCTGGGATTAAAGGCGTGCGCCACCACCACCCTGCTTTCTCTGAGTATTTTTTGAATGTAGAAAATATACTATAGTATCATTCTGTGGGTTTTTTTCCCATAAGTTTTAATAGTCTTAC
Organism: Peromyscus aztecus; assembly: GCA_902168405.1. Taxonomy (NCBI): domain Eukaryota; kingdom Metazoa; phylum Chordata; class Mammalia; order Rodentia; family Cricetidae; genus Peromyscus; species Peromyscus aztecus. Next base: position 7,285 of record CABHPQ010154981.1, read on the forward strand.
CGTAACTTTGTGTCCCTCGATGGCTTTGAATTTCCTGTGCTCAAATGATGATCTTGCAGCTCTGTTTCACTAATGCTGAGATTGTAGGTCTGTGCCAACACATCCTGCTCTGTGGAAGATTTGTAATTCTACAAATTATTTGTTAAATATTACGTTGTTTCCTGTATCTTTAGAAAAAAGACAATAAAAGCTTGTTTAAAGTTCTTCCATTTTGGTTTATGACACGTTGCCTATAACACTGTCTTCTTTTCTTTGTTTCCTGTCAGGACGCCTGAACAATGTCCAAGTGTTGTTTCTTTGTTGTCAGAGAGTTACAATCCTCATGTGCGCTATGGAGCTGCGATGGCTCTGGGGATCTGCTGTGCTGGCACGGGAAACAAGGTGAGGCCCAAAAGCAGCGGGGTCACTTCTTTCCTGGCACCAGGCTTTTCCGCTGCAGGAAAGTGTATGAGACAGCTGTGAATACTTCACAGTGCTCCCCACTCTACTGTGTCACAGGGCCTGAGGCCTCCTAAGAACAAGCTGTGATGCTCATGGACAGCCATTGATAACTGCTCTGTCATGTCACATGGTTATTCTCTCTGTTTTATTAGTACTGTGGAAATGAGATTGCCGTCTGAAGCCAGCCAAATTGACTTCTTTCTTGTTATTTTTAATTATATGCATGTGTGCATGCCTATGTGTAGGTATGTGTATGTGAGTGAAGGTGCTGGGAAGGCCAGAAGCATCAGATTCCCCAGATGGCTGTAGCATACAATCTTGATTCACAGCATTAATATAATCACCGTACTTTGCCTCGAGGAGCGCACATGCGTACATCTTAGGCACCTTGGGTGGACCTTTCTTTTAACTCAGTATTTTTTTTTATATATGTTTTGCCTGCTTGTATGATGTGGAGGCCAGAAATGGGCATTGGGTCCCTTGGAGCTGGAGTTACAGATCAATTGTGAGCTGTGCATGGGTGCTCGAATTGAACCCAGGTCCCCTAGAAGAGCATCTAGTGGTTAAGACACTGAGCCATCTCTCAGGCCCAGCTTCCTTGACTTTTTCCTCTAATAAAGAGTATTTGTATTAGATACACCCCTGTCCCCCCTCCAGTGCATCCAGCACACATCAGTGATACTCACTGTGCTCACATAAACATATCATTTAATGTAAAAAGGTTCTGAATTTCCTTTGGGCAGGAAAGATAGCGCAACAGGTAAAGGTGCTTGCCACCAAACCTGGCAGCCTGAATTCAGCTTCTGGAACCTATATGGTGGAAAGAAACGACCAGTTCCCACAGGTTATGCTCCATGTGCTCACTATGGTGTTCCTACCCACACAGGCTCAGGCACACACACACACACCAATAAATTCATTTTTTAAAAGAATATTTAGCCGGGCGGTGGTGGCGCATGCCTTTAATCCCAGCACTCGGGAGGCAGAGGCAGGCGGATCTCTGTGAGTTCGAGGCCAGCCTCGTCTCCCAAGTGAGTTCCAGGAAAGGCACAAAACTACACAGAGAAACCCTGTCTCAGAAAACCAAAAAAAAAAAAAAAGAATATTTAGAGCTGGGGCTGGAGAGATGGCTCAGCAGTGAAGAGCACTGACTGCTCTTCCCAGAGGACCCAGATTCAATTCTCAGCACCCACATGGCAGCTCACACCTCTCTATAACTCTTACTGCAGGGGATCCAACACCATCACACAGACGTACATACAGGCAGTGCACATAAGAATAAAGTCAATTCCTTTAGAGCTATTTTATTTTCTCCTGGTGTTTCATCTCATTCTGGTTGTCCTGCTTTCTCTCTCTCTCCCTCTCTCTCTCTCTCCCCCCTCTCCCTCTCTAGGCAGAGTCCTGCTATGTTGCTCAGGCTGGCCTCAAACTCAGAATCTTCCTGTTTTAGCTTCTCAAGTGCTGTAATTATAGCACTATATCACCATAACCAGCTTCCTGTTGTTTTTGTATAAGCACTTATTGCCACCTCACATCCTTTTATAACTAGCTTAATATCTGTGTCCCCTCTACTGAAACATAAGATCCTGTGAGCAAAATGTTCACTGCTAGAATGGCAGTCGTACTTGGCACTTGATTTATTAGGGAGGGAATGTCTTATGTAAACAACTGTGAAGACAGGCATGGTAGCCCATATATATCTCTAGTCCTGGTACTTGGAAGGCAGACGCAGTTAGATCTTTTTAAGTTCAAGGCCAAGTTTCAGTCAGAGGATAGCTTGCTATATAGTGAGACCCTGTCCCCCCCCACCCCCATCCCCAAAAAAAGGAGCGTGTATCAGAGGCTGGAAAGATGACTCCATGGTTAAGAGCACAGACTACCCTTGCAGTGGATCATAATTTGATTCCCAGCACCCACATCAAGTAGCTCACAACACCTTTTAACTCCATCTCTGGGAAATTCCACACCTTCCTCTGGCCTTCAAAGGTACCTGAATACATGTGCATATACCCGCCCCACCTTTACATACACATAATTAAAATGAAATGTTTTTTTTAAAAAACATACGTGGATTGTGGTAGCACACAATTTTAATCCCAGTACTTAGGAGGCAGAGGCAGGTGGATCTCTGAGTTTGAGGCCAGCCTGGTCTATAGAGTGTGTTCCAGAACAGCCAGGGGTACATAGAGAAACCCAGTCTTGAAAAAGAAAAGAAAAAAAAAAATGTGTCTTCATTTTAATTAGATCACTAAGTATAAGAACTTTCTTTGTTATAAGTGGGAAGGGAATACACGCATGTCACCTCACCTGTCAAGGTCAGGCTAGCTTGCAGGAGTCAGTTTTCTCCTTCCATGTGTGGGTCCTGGGAATCAAGCTTAGGTTTCCAGGCTTAGCATCAGGCTCCTTACCTGCTGAGCTGTCTCACTGGCTGCCTCTCTCTCGTATACATATGATCTGTAAAGAAAGGTAGGATACAGTTGGATGCTTTACTAAGTATTTTTCCTTTTAATTTACATTTAGGTCAGCTCTCGTAAGTTAAATACAAATTGGATCTTTTTCTTTCCATATTATCCTAAACTTAATATGATATCTAGGAGCAAATGTCTTTGAAACATGGCATCTGACAAGTTAATACAATGAAAAATTTTTATTATTCATACTAAACAAGTCTGCTTTATTTCTAGATAATTTGTGTGACAGAGGTATCTGTACATAGCTAAAAGAGATTTAACATTTGATTACTTTTATTTAAGAAACTTAGCCGGGCAGTGGTGGCATACACCTTCAATCCCAGCACTTGGGAGGCAGAGGCAGGTGGATCTCTATGAGTTTGAGGCCAGCCTGGTCTACAGAGCAAGTTCCAGGACAGCCAGGGCTACACAGAGAAATCCTGTTTCAAAAAACAAAAAAAAAGAAACAAAACAACAACAACAAAAACCTTAAACATTGCCCTAATCTAAAGTATAATCTTGAAAGTGATGAATTTGAAAATACAGCCATCTCAACTTCACTTAAAGTTTTGTTTGTGTTTTTGTCTGTAATGATTTCAGGAAGCAATTAATTTACTAGAGCCAATGACAAATGATCCTGTGAACTACGTGAGGCAAGGGGCTCTGATAGCTTCAGCTCTCATCATGATTCAACAGACCGAGATCACTTGTCCAAAGGTGAGCAAAGGAATTCTAGAAGGGAGGTGGTTTGGCCTTTTCTTTAGTAATTTATCTTAATCACTGAAAGTAAGAAAAAAGCACACTTTAAGGGCAACAGACTAAAACATTGTAATTACATAATTTTCCTTGGTATGTGTTTTATAAACTTAAGATGACTTTGTTAAGTATATAACATGCTTAAAAATTATAACTCATGAGGTAAAAGAATAAAATCAGCTTTTTGTTTGTTTTGATATTTTGTTTTTGCCTCTCCATGTGCTTCAAATAGATGCAAAAGGACTGATCCGGTCCCCGTTAGAGAATGCAGATTCAAACAGTCTGGCTTTTCTGCCCCAGCCTTCTGAGGTAGTGGAACATCCTACCTTCACTTTATGTGTATATCCAACCTCGGTCTTAAAGTATGCATCTGCATTCTTTTTTTTTTCTTTTTTTTTTTTTTTTTTTTTTGGTTTTTCGAGACAGGGTTTCTCTGTGTAGCTTTGTGCCTTTCCTGGAACTCGCTTTGGAGACCAGGCTGGCCTCGAACTCACAGAGATCCACCTGCCTCTGCCTCCCGAGTGCTGGGATTAAAGGCGTGCGCCACTACCGCCCTGCGCATCTGCATTCTTAACCCTCCTAGGAAATCCTGGGCAGGGTGTCAGTGGCTCATCTAATGACTAATGCCTGTCACTTTTAGATGTTAGATTCAGTGCATAGTGACCTCTGATTATCAGTCCTCCAAGTGGTCCCTCTGAATCCTCTTTCTCTGGATCTATGCTGAGGAGAAAGACAGCTCAGCTTTCCTCACGGAGGTGGTCCTCATAGGCTGCACCTCCTCTGGATTAACCATAACAGATTTTGAGGCACTGATTTAAAACTTCCCTAACGACAGTCTCCTGTACCTCATGTTAGTCTTTACTGTGCAGTGCTCCTGGACACAGCCAAAACATCTCATTCTGTGAAGAACCGAAAGTGCATATGTATTATTTGTATATTCTGAAATTATCTTGAAATTATCAGTAGAAATGTAAGCCACTGATAGTGCGCAAGTGGTACCTATCTGTAATCTTAGCCTCTCAGGAGGGCCTCAGGTTCCAGCCTTGGCTACAGGGGGTTTCAAGGCCAGCCTGGACCATTTATAAAGACCCTAACTCAGTATTAAAACAGATGAGGCAGGGGTGGGTGGGGCTCAGTGGTGAAGTTATATGTGTTGGCTTAATGTCCAGTACTGAAAGAGAGAAACTTAGGCTGTGCCCTTCATACCGTGTTTAGATTTCTAGAGCATTTAGCAGTCTTGAATTGATTGTGTGTATATCTGAGCAGCAGTTAAAAACAAAACATTACGAACAAAAAATGTTGATGCCGGGTGTGGTAGCAACTTCTAGTTGTCACAGCACCTAAGAGGCAGGGATGTCCCAAGTTCAAGGCTGGGCTGGACAACATAGTGAGACAGCGTCTTAAAGGAAACAAACAAACCCCAAAAAAAAAAAAAAAAGGAGAGGAAAGGGGCCAGGCCATTAGCCTCTCTCCGGCCTCAGAAGCAGGCACGGAGCATCTTTATTTTAAGCAGAGGAGAGTCAGTAAAGAGGAGCACACTTGTCAGACTTGGCAGTATCCTTCTGCCTCTACAGAGCTTGGTCTGACAAACCTTTAGTTTCTAAGCAGCCCCTGTCATTTTGTCTCATTACCCAATGCTTTTCTCAAAATCATATTCAGGATTTCTGAAAGTTGTATTATTGCACGTAGACTGACTTCTCATCCTATTTTTCCCAAGAATTGCTTAATGTACCATGTCTTCTGGAACATAAACATCTCTGCAAACACAAACCACATTTCTTTGTGCTTTAAATATAGCAGCTATCATATGAGTAGCTTTTATTTCTGCTTTTGATGTTGTACTGAGCCTTTGGAGGTTATCCAACTGAGCAATGTCATTAAAGAATGTACCTCCTCAAATAGTCATATATAAATATTTATCCACTTGGACCTCACATATTGCTTTCACATTGCTTCTATTGTCAACTAGACAAAAGTTTAGCTATCTTCATTTCCTGGCTATAGAATTTCAGTAAGGTATGGGAGCTGGGAATGAAAACCTGAGTTTGGACCACACCACCCATGTAAAAGTCACACAAGGCCACAAATGCACCTGAAACATCTGCATTGTGAGGACAGAAACAGGAGGATCTCTGGAGATTACATCTGCCAGCCTAACTCCAGATTCAGTGAGAGACCTGTCTGAAGGGAGTAAGGCAGAGCATGAGAGAGTTGGATATCTGGCACTCTTCTCTGGCCTCTATGCAGATGCCATACACACACAATAAGTTACTCAATTAAAATGAAGCTGGTGTGATGGTATCTGATTGTAATCTCAGGAGCTCAAGGCCAGCCTACATCAGTAAGTCTGAGGCTGTCCTGGGCTACATGAGATCCTATCTCAAGAGAGAGAGAGAGAGAGAGAGAGAGAGAGGAGAGGAGGGGAGGGGAGGGGAGGGGAGGGGAGGGGAGGAGAGGAGAGGAGAGGAGAAGAGAAGAGAAGAGGAGAGGAGAGGAGAGGAGAGGAGAGGAGAGAGAAGAAAGAAAGAAAGGCAGAAAGAAGGAAGACAGGAACAAACTTCAGAATTTCAGAGCTGATGATGGTGGCGCACGCCTTTAATCCCAGCACTCAGGAGGCAGAGGCAGGCGGATCTCTGGGTTGAAGGCCAGCCTGGTCTACAGAGCAAGTTCCAGGAGAGCCAGGGTTACACAAAGAAACCTATCTAAAAAAAAATAAATAAATAAATAAGAAAGAATTTCAGTGTTTTTTAGTAATCATGACCTCAAACTAACAGTGGCAGAATCCTTTTGAAGTAGAATAGAGTAACTGTAGTTTTTTGTTTTTCGTTTTTAAATTGACTCTAAGAAATGTCAAATTTAGAAAAACAGACAAGGTACAGCAGTTTAAGTAATTGATTTTTTTCTTTAAATAATTGTAAGTTATGATCTTGAATGGAGTCTTAACTGGCATGAACAAATAAAGTACTCTCCTATCCTCAGGTTATATCAGAATAATGAATTCTAATTAATAACATTTAAGTAGTGCTGGCAAGATGGCTGAGTGAATAAAGGGGCACCTGCCAGCAAGCCTCAGTTCTGTCCCTCGATCCCACGTAATGGAGGAGAGAGCTGACTCCTACAAGTTGTCCTGCGACCTCCACATGTGCATTATGGCACTCATGCACCCACACACATACAAACACATAAATACTATGTAATAAAAATAAATTTTAAAAATAAAAATTGAAATGTACCCATAGCTGCTAGCTCGGCAATTAATATAAACTGGGTGGTCAAATGTAAATGTTTACATACTGACTACAAAAGCAAAACTATATCTGATAATGTCTATATTTTTAAAGAGAACAAAATTCTCAATTCCCCAGAGTTGTACGTTTTCAAATCAGTACCTGAAATTAATGGAAACAGCTCAAACACAAACATCAGGGAATTAAGAATTACATTCTAGGGATGGAAAGATGACTCTGCAGTTAAGAGTACTGGTTGCTCTTCCAAAGGACCCAAGATCAATTCCCAGCACCCACATACTCACAACTGCTCCATTCCCAGTGGATCTAACACCCTCTTTGGGCTTCCTTGGGTACCAGACACACACATTGTGCAGAGATTTATATGCAGGCAAAACATCCATATACATAAAAAATGATTAAAAACAGAATAACCACTCCTTCCTCAAAAGAAATGCAAAAGAAAATGGCCTTGGATATTTTGTAAGACTCATAATGGAAATCTGAAGTGTTTGTGTGATATCACATCATAGTTCTAACACTTGGCCTGCACAGTGTGCTCTTGGTTTAAGTAATTCCAGTATGTCTTTGCCTTGTTTATATCAGTTTCTCACTTCTTCACACCCACAAACTTAAACCCGGGATCATAGGCACACTTCTGTGTTATTATAGACAGAATTTTGAAAGTTTAAAGTGCATACTTAACTTTTTAATGGGTTCTTGGAGCTATTTTCTCTCAAAAACCTAACTCTCTTCTTCATGAATTATCTGTTGTTTGTCTTGTTAAATGAAATCCACTATTAGCAGTTTATTTGAACATTTTCATAGTAATGTAGTATATAAAAAGATGAAAAAAATTACAATATAAAAATAAGCTCCTGGGGCTGGAGAGGTGATGGCTCATCCATTAAAAGTCCTTACTGCTCTAGTAGGGGATCCAAGTTCAATTCCCAGCATCCATAACAAGCAGCTCACTAACCTCCCTAACTCTAGCTCCAGCATATCCAATGCTCTGTTCTGGCCTCTGAGAGAAACATGTACACATAAATAAAGTAAATTAAAAACTAGTAATAGTGAAATCTAGTGCTCTTCTTTGCCTTATATCATTTAGCCTGTGATCTGGTGCAAAGAGTCTTCTCCAACCACTGACAAGTATGTGTTGTCCCACCATTGACAAGTACCTGTTTTAGAAGGAGGATCATGTTTAGCCAAGCGTGTTAAACTCTTTACTTCTAAAATGAAATTACAGTTTGATTAGATTAGGCTTTTGTTGGCTATCATGTTTCATCAGAAATGAATCCAAAGAACTTTAATTCTTTTTCCTTGATTGAAAAATAGCATTTCCTCTTCCAGAAGTATAAGGTTAGCATTCAGAATGTGATAAATACTTTAAATGCATAACTTTATGCCAGAGAGATGGCTCAGCAACTGCAGACACTTGCCACCAAGCCTGATGACCTAAGTTTGATCCTTGAAACTACACTCCCAAAAGTTGTTCTCTAACCTCTACACACATACACACACACACACACACACACACACACACACACACACACACCCTGAAACGCACACAAATGCACCCAATATGTTCTTTTTAAAAGCTAGAATTGTTGTTGTTGTTTTTTAATGTAAGTTTAAGGAAGTTAGGTTTCAAATACTCATTTCTGTAGAAAAATGTTTTTATAAGCGTGCAATTTTATTAGATATTTAAGATATAAGGCACTATCATAGCCAGGTGGTGGTGGTAGAGTCTCAGCACTCGGGAGGCAGAGGCTGGTGGATTAATGTGAATTTGAGGCCAGCCTGGCTACAGAGTGAGTTCCAGGATGGCAAGGGCTACACAGAGAAACCCTGTCTCAAAAAAAAAAACAAAAAGAAAATGAAAAAGACACTATCACATAGTTAAAATTAATAAAGTTGAGATGAAAACTGAAAATATGTGAGATTGTGATAACAAGTTTTATTAGTCATTTTTGCATGGCTGTGAACAAAATACCTCATGGAAACCATCTGGGCTCGTGGTTTTGAGGATTTTAATTCATAAAAAGAAGACATGGCAGAGTGACTCTTTCCATGGCAGCAAGTATCTGTGGGTGTGGTGGCTATTTGCATAGCAATGGACCAGGTAGCAGACAGTGAGACCAGAACCAGGGTCAATCACTGGCTATAACCCAGTGATTCTCAACCTGTGGTTTCAACAGCCTACATATCAGAGATTTACATTACGATTCATAACAGTAGCAAAATTACAGTTCTGAAGTAGCAATGAAATAATGTTATGGTTGGGGTCAGCACATCATAAGGAACTGTGTTAAAGGGTCGCAGTGTTAGGAAGGCTGAGAACACTGCTGTAACCTTCAAAGCCTTCTCCCTAGTGACCTACTTTAACCAGCTAGGACCAACCTCCTGAAGGTTCCACAACCTTCTAAAACATTACCACCAAGGAACCAGTAATCAAAATATGAGCAACAGAGACATCTCAGGTTTAAACCATTACACAGTGAAATCATGAAATTATCATTAAGAATATCTTGAAAGAAAAATAAGGATCATTTTTATTTTAGATATGTAGAATTTGAAGTGACAGCAAGTCCTTTAGAAAGACGAGTAGGAGTATATGGGACAGAGACAGCTGAGCAGAGAGATGTTCAGGGACCAGCCGTAAAGAAATGAAATCCATAGCCTTTTACAGTTACAAAATCCAGAAAGGTTTGAAAACGTACAGGTTTGTTTTTAAGGACCCAGTTGACTCTAAAATCTGACCCAGTAATGAGTCATTTATTGCCTTTATCCCATTTATGGTAAATATCTGTGTGTTTGCTACTTCAGAAGTACTAATTTAATTATGGAATATCAGAAATACAAGGTATATGTGGCATGTTGGCTTTGAAAAAAATGTATATGGCTATTTTGCCTACATGTATGTCTGTAAGCCACATGGGTGCCTGATACTTGGAGAGGCCAAGAGAGGATCAGATCCTCTAGGACTGGAATTACACAACAGCCCTGTGAGTGCTGGGAATTGAACCCAGATGCCCTGAAAGAGCAGCTACTGCTCTTCACCACTGAGCCATCTCTCCAGCCCTGTTAGGTTTTTGGGGTTTTTTGTTGTTTTGTCTTTTGTTTGTTTGTTTGTTGTTTTTGTTTTGTTTTGGTTTTTGGTTTTTCAAGATGGTTTCTCTTTGTAGTTTTGGTGCCTGTCCTGGATCTTGCTCTGTAGACCAGGCTGGCCTGGAACTCACAGAGATCCACTTGGCTCTGCCTCCTGAGTGCTGGGATCAAAGGTGTGTACCACCACTGCCTGGCTTTGTTAGTTTTTTAAAATCTAAATTCCAAATACATCTGGCCTCAAGGATCTCATGGAAGGAATTACAGTTGTGTAGTTGAAGATGTCAAAGAAAAAGTGAAAACTGCCAAGCGGTGGTGGCGCACGCCTTTAATCCCAGCACTCAGGAGGCAGAGCCAGGAGGATCTCTGTGAGTTCGAGGCCAGCCTGGGCTACCAAGTGAGTTCCAGGGAAGGCGCAAAGCTACACAGAGAAACTGTCTCAAAAAACAAAAAACAAACAAAGATTCTGCCTCCATAAGACATCTGTGCTTACTGAAGTATGAAATGCCTCATATTTATGTGACCACATATTGCTTCCAGTAGTCTTTAGAACATGGATGAGGTGGATGCTATGATCCTCAAAGAGACAGGGAAAAACTAAGGCATAGAAAAGCTAGTGAGTGGTCAGATACAGTGTGATACATACCTGTAGTCCCAGCCACTGAAGAGGCTTCAGCAAAAGGATCATTTGCACTCAGAAGTTTGAGACCTGGACCACACCTTACAAGAAGACCCATCTGAAAAGAAAAGGGACACAGGACACACAACAGACTAGTCATTTACCCAAATGGCTTCCAAGAACAGAGAGAGTCATATGCCAGGACTGCCTGAGTCTGTTACTCAGCCACAGTGTCACACTGTAGCCTTCAGACCAATACAAACAGAGAAGAGATTCTTAAAGAATATGTGCTAAACTCATTATATTGGGAAACTCAAATCTGGTGTTTTCTGCTTTGGGCAGATTTGGGGAGCTCCATGATCATGTGCTTCTTGAACAAGCAGACTTCTTCCTGAGTGCCTACCATTTGAAAGCACTGTTGGGAAAACAAGGAAGTATAAGACATGGAAGAAACATAAGATAGTGCCCTATCTCTGCCCAAACAATTAAGTCACTTTATTCATTAAGAATATTTTATAGCATTTTTATGTGAAAGTAAATATAGTAATTTCAGGAAAATACTAAAGCATACAAAAATTACTGGTAATCTCACCCTAAGTTGAACCATAAGAGTACTGATTTTGACCAAGTCTTCAGAAACTGATGTGTGTTCAGAATGCACATCTTTAATGTGTAGGAATACACTCACACTCTGAGGGAAGGGTCGTTTCCTTAAGGTAGAACTGAAGGGCTGTGCCTGTTAGGAGATCTACTCTGTTGACAGTAAGCAGCATAACTGTAATTCCAAGTGCAGCAAAGCCTTAGTGTTTGGACTGTTTGGCCTGCTGACTGGCTGGTGCAGAGTGAAGTCTTATTCAGCATTCCCTTGAGTCTGAATCATCCACTGTGGAATGAGGACTGAAAACAGCTGGTGCTCCCACACTAGGAAGTCAGAGCACTGATTTCAAGCACAGAATTGTTCTGCCTTCACATCTGGTCCGTCTCCCTCTTCTAAATGTCTTGAAATTGAGAACTGAATCTCAATACCATTAGCGCAGTTTATTGGGTGCTCTTTAATGGCACAACAAATGAACAGAGTTAAACCATAATTTTTCTTCTTGCTCCAGGTTAATCAGTTCCGGCAGCTGTATTCCAAAGTCATTAATGACAAGCATGATGATGTCATGGCCAAATTTGGCGCTATTCTGGCCCAAGGCATACTGGATGCAGGTAAATATTCTTAGGTCTTCCAGATGTATTATGTAAATCTAATGAAACAGCTAATTTAATGTTCTGTATGACATCATGGAAATTGAGTCTGAAGCAAATTATTCCAGGGTAGAACTTGAGGAGTGTATAGTTTCCAGAGATAATTTTCATTTATTCAAACACAAACATACATTTGAATGCTAATCATTCCCCTGCACTCACACATGCACACTGTTCCCTCTTGCCTCCCTGCCGAAGATTGAACCTAGAACATCACATGTGGAGTGTAATTACACCACTGAGTAACTACGTATCACCCTTTTTATGTTTTTTTCTGAGACAGGGTATAAGTTGTTCTGGTTGGCCTTGAACTTGCTATCCTCTTGCCTCAACCTCTTACAAGTATCTGAGACAAGTGCTCAGCAAGTCCTAATCCTTTTATATAACAGCTGTATAAACTCGGTTGGGAGGATTAGAAATATTGGAGAGAAGTTAGAACAGTTCATTTCACTTAATAAAGTGTTCAGTGACTTTCAGCTGGGGTTTTTTGTTTGTTTGTTTGTTTTTTTTTGGTTGGGAGAGTTGGGGCGTTCACTATATAGTCCAGGCTAGCCTCAAATTCAAACCAATCTTCCTATCTCAGCCTCCCAAGCACTGGGATCATAGATAGTCATGTGCCACTACATCCTGCAAAAATCCAACTCTTTAATTGATAGGTTGGCTCTTCGCTTTCAAGCTCTATTGTTCTATATTCCCCAAAGGGGTAGTCTAGAGGATGTGGCAAGAGACAGAAGAGGTTGGGGTTCAGTCCATTCTCTGATAGTACAAACTCATAATCCGAATCAGCTGGTTTCATTGTTTATCATATTCTTCCTCAGAAAATGTGTTGAATCAAGAATTAAATGTTATAATTTTCCTTTTGTGGGGCTGGAGAGATGGCTAAGTGGTTAGTACTTTCTGCTCTTGCAGAGGACCCAAGTTCAGTTCCCAGCACCCACATCAGGTAGGTCACAACTACCTGTAGCTTGAGTTTCAAGGATTCAACTCCCTCTTCTGGTTTTGTGGGCATCAGACACCCACATGGTACATATACATACATGTAAGCAAAACACTCATACACCTAAAATAAACCACTGGGCGCGGTGGTGCACACCTTTAATCCCAGCACTCAGGAGGCAGAGGCGGTCGAATTTCTGTGAGTTCAAGGCCAGCCTGGTCTACATAGTGAGTTCCAGGACAGCCAGGGCTACAAATTGAGACACTGTCTCAAAAAAAACCAAAAAAGTAAATCACCAGCTACTTCCCTTGTGCAGTACCTAGAAATGCTTATTTTCGTCTTAATGGGTTGCTCTGCTCATGGTTTTTCTCTTTCTCCACAGGTGGTCATAATGTCACGATCTCCTTACAGTCCAGGACTGGGCACACTCATATGCCTTCTGTGGTTGGCGTCCTTGTCTTTACCCAGTTCTGGTTCTGGTTTCCCCTTTCACACTTCCTGTCATTGGCTTATACCCCTACCTGCGTCATTGGCCTTAACAAGGACTTAAAGGTGCGTCTGTGAGTCCTGAGCTCTGTGGGTATCCTTATCATAGCGACCCCCCATTCCTAAAGCTTCCTGTGAACTTGAAAGATGACATTGTGGGCGGCATACTACATTCACTATGTAGACCAGGCTGGCCTTCAACTCACAGAGACCTGCTTGCTTTTTCCTCCAGAGCACTGGGATTCCAGGCCTGTGCCACCAAGCTTGGCCACTTTAATCCAAAGACAGCAAGAGGTTCAACATAATTCAGTAGCCGCTGTCGGTTCAAACTTTGAGAGTCTGACCCTGAGTAGTTTATTTTAGGCATATTTAAGCATAGCAGTTTGATGAAAAATTTCCTGACGATATTTAACTCAATCTCATGTGTACAACAAAGCTGACTATATCATACTTTTTGCAAAGTATGTATCTCCCATAAAGATATGTTCTATAGATTAACTGAGGAAAACAAGCTCATGATAAGGGTCTGGGGGAGGATCCTGTGTAGTCTCCAGCCACACAGATAGCGCAGAGGTCATGAGGCTATTAACTACATCTGCTCCCAGCCTTCTGAGTGGAAAACAGATTCTACATCTCTCTTTGAAGAGACAACCCTGCGGTGTTTAACATTCCTGGTTCCCCTAGTGCTTATCTGTGAGCACAAGGGCCTCCTTGCCTACTCAACAAAGAATTGTTAGTATAAGGAAAAGAAACACAGGGCAGTAGCCCTTTAGTAGTGGCAGACAACAAGACCAGCAGTGAGCAGTCAGGGAGTCTGATAGAACAGAATGATCACAAAGGTTAGAAGCTTTAGGTGCTACATGCCCTGGCATCACAATTGGTAATCACATTTTTAATAGGGTTTGTGATGAGGTTTTTCTGAGCCCCGTGACCTGATGATTCATCTTGTTCTTCTTTAAAGGTTAAATAAAGGCTTTTGGCCTTTTAAATACTTAAAGTCTGTCATCACTGTTGTTAAGATGTTTTGTTAAATTTTCAGAATGGAAAATTTCTAAGCTCAAATTTGCCTTAATTTAGTAATTCCTTATATTAATATTTCATTATAGCTGTATAACTAGTTATTCTTGATTAAGTATTTCAATTATAAAACTGCTCACAGTTGCAGATATTCAGCATCTTTATTTCTCAAAACAACAGTATGTTGTTTTCCTGATCCCTAGTGTTTAACATTGTCTGTTGTTAAACCTCCTGTGTCGACTTCGGAGGCTTGCAGTCTGCCCACCCTTTTACTGTTTTCACTCTCTCAATGAAAGTGAGATAGACAAGATTAGCTCCTGTAATAGTGGTGCTTATTACCATTTTCCGTCAATGCAAATTAGGTAAGTAAAGAAAGATGCAGGCTAGAGAGCAGATTTGCTCCATTACCAATATGCAGCTAGTTTTCCATTAGGCCCATGTTAGAAAGCATGATTATGTGGTGTAGAAACTGTATACAGACTATTTGTCAGTGTGGTACAAGGAATGGTCGTGGGAGTTTAGTGAGCAGAAGGAATATATAGCACTTTCCTAAGTAGGTAACAGTTGTTCCCATGTTCACAGCGTGAGTAGGACTTAGCCCACTAACACTGAATGGTTTGTGAGAAAACAAGAGAAAATTATGCTTGATCAGTGGCAAAGCTTTAGGAACTGTAGGGAACTGAGTACCAAAATTAATTCACAAGGTTTTTCTAAGAGCACTAACGTGGAACCAGCTCTGTTGTTGAACATTTAACGTGCATGGAAACTTTCTATCTCCCTTTGCGTCCATATGCTTGTTAAAAACGGAATACATAAGTCTTGATATTATTTCCATAGAGAGAACTAAAAAGTGTTTTATTTCTTCAGATGCCGAAAGTTCAATATAAATCAAATTGTAAACCATCCACATTTGCATATCCTGCCCCTCTGGAAGTACCAAAAGAAAAAGAAAAGGAAAAGGTATGTTATTTGAGTCTTTAAGTAACATTTGTTCTTGTTAGAGAAGCTACTGACTGTTTAAAGGGATTCAGTTTTTAATTTTTTTTTTTGTTTGTTTTTTGTTTTTTGAGATAGGGTTTCTCTGTGTAGCTTTGCGCCTTTCCTGGAACTCACTTGGTAGCCCAGGTTGGCCTTGAACTCACAGAGATCCGCCTGCCTCTGCCTCCCGAGTGCTGGGATTAAAGGCGTGCGCCACCACCGCCCGGCGGGATTCAGTTTTTAAAATCTGGTTAGTTGATTGATTTGAGTAGGGTTTCACTATGGGGTCTTAGCTAACCTGGAACTTAGTAGTATATCAGACTGACCTCAAACTCAGAGTCCACCTGGCTCTGCCTCCAAGGTACAAAGATTAAGGGCATGTACCATCATGCTGCACAACTTTAATTATGTGTATGTGGGGGATATTCATCTTGAGTGTGGGTGCCCACAGAGGCTAGAGACATGAGATCAATTATTCTGGAGCTGGAGTTACAGACAGTTGTGAGCTACCTGACATGGATGCTAGGAACCAGACTTGGGTTCTTAGAAGAATAGTGTATGCTCTTAACGGTTGAGCTATGTCTTCAGCCTTGTTCTATTTTAGTGGAGTGTGTGGGTGTGCGTGCCTGCGTGTGGGCTCTCAAAGACCAGAAGAGGACATCGATCTCTTCTGGAGCTGGAGTTACAGTCAGTTGTCAGCAGATCTGCCTGACATGGGTGCTGGGACCCAAGCTCAAGTCCTCCGGAAGAGCAGCATGTGCTCTTAGCTGCTGAACCATCTCTCCAGCCCAAACCTTGTTTGATTTTTTAAAGCAAACTTGTGGTAATAACTAACATTAGACGTAAATGTAAATTAATGGGCCTTTTTCTCTCTTGGTATCCCAGCCCCATGACACAAGAGTTGCAACGCGCAAAAGTTTGCTGTGCTCTGATAGTACCTCTTACACTAAAACTTCAGCATTTTCTACACACACTGATCTATATCCTCTGTCTTACTGTACCAGTATTTTCAATGTATAACTTTTCACCAAAGCTACAGAGCAATATCTATATCTATATTATTTCTTTTATCTGATATACATTTAAGGACATTTTTTATATGATACACTACAAATGAGGGTACAATAAAATTGTTTATGTATATACTTGTGTTCTTGTGCAAGTGTATCCATCACTTAGAATAGTAGGTGTGGAATTGTGTGATCAAAAGTAACTCATGCTTCGGGACAGTGGTGGCGCACACCTTTAATCCCAGCACTCAGGATGCAGAGACAGGCAGATCTCTGTGAATTCAAGGCCATCCTGGTCTACAGAGTGAGTTTCAGGATAGCCAGGGCTGTTATACAAAGAAACCATAGGGGGTGGGGGTAACTCATGTTACTTATTTTCATGCATATTACCTAATTTGCCTTTTGAACATGAATAAAACTAACTTCAATGATTTTGAACACACTCATTGATACATAATAAGGAATAATGCATTTACAGAGCTGCATTGTCTATGGCATTATGCTTAATAAAACAAGCAACCTTTTCATAATGCTTATGTGGTAAAGATTGTTCTTTATTTTAAGATAATGTTTCATATTAAGTATTTGTTGATTTTGCTTTAAGTTTTGTGTATAAGTAGAGCTAATTTTATAACTGATCACATTCAAGGTAGCAACTGATGAATAACCTTTCACAACACATTTATTACTCCATTTTATTTATTTATTTTTATGGTTTTTTCAAGACAGGGTTTCTCTGTGTAACAGCCTTTGTTGTCCTGGAACTCACTTTGTAGACCAGGCTGGCCTCAAACCCACAGAGATCCACCTGCCTCTTCCTTCCAAGTGCTGGGATTAAAGGCGTGCGCCACCACTACCTGGCTTATTACTCCATTTTCAAAGTCTTGTTTCCCCTTTGATTTCAAGTGAGATTCATCAGGGAAGACCGCTCCTAGCTAACTGTTGTGTATTACCATTTCAAGGTATCCAGTTATGAGAACATCTCTATGACCAAGAATTTTCCAGTGTTTTCCCCATACAGCCAGTAAGAACATAGCACTTAAGTCTGTGTCTCAGAAGTAGATGATAGCAAATTCACACCCAAGGCAGATGAGAAAGGGGGTTGTTTTGGACACAGCCCCGGCAGCTAAAGATGACAGTAGCAGCAATGATGTCCCTTGATGTCCTACTTGCTTTCCCATTCTCTCTCTGGCTTTGTTGTTTATAGTCACTGCAGGAAACAAGGACACGCTCGCTGTAGGACTGTTTGCTTTGGGCTTGCTTCTTAGTATGTAGGTGAGAAATTACAACAGTTACGATTTTGATTGTTTCTAGGTTTCCACTGCTGTGTTGTCTATTACTGCCAAAGCTAAAAAAAAGGAAAAGGAAAAAGAAAAAAAGGAGGAGGAGAAGATGGAAGTGGTAGGTATAACTCAGTGGTCATACCTGTTGTGGTCTAGATTCCTTAAACACTGTTGTACTTTGCACTTAGCTTTTTCAATTAATTACCCTGCTTCCAGCATACAGAGACACATATTTGAAAGAAACTCTAGAAAACCTGTCTGTATTAGTTAGCTTTTCTTGTTGCTGTGACAATACCTAACCTAAGAGGGTTTGAGCTCATGGTTTTAAGGGATACAGTCTGTCAGGGCAGGAAGGCATGGTGGCTGGGGCTTCCTCTTTGACAGTGGGAGCATGCAGCGTGGCTTGCTCATGTCTTAATCAGGAAGCAGAGAGTTAAGGCTGGCAGCAGAGCCACTCCGCTTCCTTTAGGCCCATCCCTTCAACAGGTGAGACCCCGTGTCCAGAAAGCTCCCAGATGTTCCCGTGCATGAGCTTACAGAGGGCAGTTCACATCAGACCATAGCAGTGTCCATTGGTGGGAAGGAAGATGAGTACAGACAGGAAGTTACAGCTGAAATAGACTTTGAAGAACAAAGTCTGAGTAGACAGTGACCTGATAAAAGAGAAAGACTTTTAGGAAGGCGGATGATGATCCGTTTAAATAGACCCTCTTCTGGTCCCTGCTGGAAGAAAACTTTTCATCCTTTAAAACATTCATACCATTGTAAGTAGAGTCCTGGATCGCCATAGTTGTGCTTTGTACCTGCCACTGCCCTTTGTGCCCGAGTGTTAGACAGCTCAAGTGATGGGGCCAGAAGTGGTCCTTATTGATTGCCCTTTTCCCAGGATGAAGCAGAAAAGAAGGAAGAGAAAGAGAAGAAAAAGGAACCTGAACCAAACTTCCAGCTGTTGGATAATCCAGCACGAGTTATGCCTGCCCAGCTAAAGGTCTTAACGATGACAGAGACCTGCAGGTACCAGCCTTTCAAACCAGTAAGTTACCAATGGCTCTCAACTGTGTTTGCTGGTGGGGTATTAATCTATAGGACTCAGTAAGACTGACAGAAGAGGATAAATCCCCAAGGGCAGCAGTACCTTCAAAAAAATACTCTTGGCAAAAACAAGAACATTCCCCTCAGCTTTATATAGATGTTTAGAGAGCTTTTCTTTTCTCTAGTAATTCTTTTTTTTTTTTTTTTTTTTGAGAGGGAGGGCCTTCAAGACAGGGTTTCTCTGTGTAACAGCCCTGGCTGTCCTAGAACTCACTTTATAGACCAAGCTGGCCTCCAACTCACAGAGGTCCCCCTGCCGCCGCCACCCGGCTCTAGTAATTCTTAAGAACTATTTTCCCTTTTCTGTCACAGATTTAGGCATGTAGCTACTGAGCCAGACACACTGGGCTGAATTTTAACCTTCCATTCATAGGCTTTGTGACCTTGGTCCAAGTGCTAAATGTTTCTTTCTGTTTGCTCCATTTGTAAAATAGGGATTACCTCCTTAACTAATAGGCACAGATCAAAGACATTATACAGCCTGGTGTGGTGGTACACGCCTTTAATCCCAGCCCTTGGGAAGCAGCGGCCAACCTGGCCTACAAAGTGGGTTCTAAGACAGCCAGGATTGTTACACAGAGAAAAAAAAGTTAATTTGCAAGCCCTGAGAAACTGGGAACAAGACCTGGCCCTGCCAAATAAATGATCACCATCATAATTACAATGTTGTCATAAACACATC
>CABHPQ010154982.1:0-41322 GCA_902168405.1 Peromyscus aztecus
GGGTCGGATCTGCGCCAGGGTCCTTGGGCCAGCGGCGTGAGTCTCACCCGAGAGCAGAAAGGGAAACTCCAGGTCCACTGGGTCCGACGCTCACAGAACTCTGCAGTGCAAAGTTAGGTCTAACTTCAGATGCTGATGTGGGAGGCACTTGTCCTGAAGTGTATTTGACACTATGTGATCCTTCACCAGGGTTACCCACAATCCACCACAAGGAGCTAGCTTTCAGATTCTCCCTTTGCCTCAATCTCTCCCTCTACCCTCCATCCCCTGACTCCAAGAATTCTCTACTCTCCTCCCCTTCCCTTCTCTACTCCCCTCCCCTCCCTCCCTTCCCCTCATCTCCCCTTCTCTCTGTATGTGTGTGTGTGTGTGTGTGTGTGTGTGTGTGTGTGTGTGTGTGTGTGTGTGTGTGTATCCAGATATTTAGATCTCTAAGGAAAGTAGAATTTATCATGACCATCTTTTAATTTTGAGTCAGGGTTCATTTTGTAGCCCAGGCTGTCTTCAAACTCAAAGAAATCCCCCTTTCTCCAAGAGCTGGAGTTAGAAGCATCAACTACCATCCCCAGCAATAATAAGATAATAAACATTTTAGGATATTTATTGTGAATCTTCCTTCCTACCATAATCCAATAATGTCAACCTCTTTCCCTCCTGCTCTCCATGTCTGCTTCTCCCTCACCCCCCCCCCCACATCTAGTACCATGCTCTTGCTTTAGTGGGCCATCCCTTCCTGTTCTTACGCAGTTGATATAGAAACCAGGGGATGGAGTGGTCCCCCTGGCCTTGGTGATCTGGCTGAGAAGTCTGTACACACCGTCTCCCTGCCTGAAAGGTCTTCTTTCCTAAGCCACTCATTTGAAAAGGAAGATTCTACCGATTATGTAGCTCTAGGTTTATTTGTTTCCGATATGCTGCATTTGTCTTTAAAAGCAGGAACATCTGAAGTAAATACAGAGATGGGTCCAGAACCTGCAGAGACTTACATCCTCAAAGCTTAAGAGGGAAGCTGTTACAAGAACCCCACATGCAAGTGGAACCCCTATTCTGTGTTCCTGAGGGGCCTCAACTGAAGGCAACTTTAACAGGTGCTGATTCAACCTGGAGTTGGAAGACTGACCAGGGTATGGGGAGAACCAGCATTGATTACTGGAAACTGAAAAAATGTAAACTTTTGTAGAATGGAGACAGAATTTCTTCTTGTGCCTTTTTGGGATAAAATTTGTGCGGGGAAGAACTGAGAACAGCCATGTTGCTGCTTTGTCTGCTGTGAACGGTCACCTTATGTCCTCAAGTTTCTTTCTCTCCTAAGGTTGGGCACAGCAGATGCTGGATAAATCAAGACAGACCCCACATTTTACGTCCCTCAACTCCTACCCAACACACTAGCCCGGCAGAAATCTGTGCAGTTTCTCAAGAGCGCCCTGAATTTGCACATATGGTTTTGACTTGACGTCCTAAAATATCTTTGCCTCTTTTATTTGACTATTTCTTACTTGGTCTTTAAGATATTGTTGAAGTGTCCTTCCCATTATGGAACCTCCCAGCACCCCTCCCACCCCAGCCTGTCCTCAGGATCTCTGGCGTCTTCTGTAGCTATTGCCATGCTGTACTGTTCCTGTTTAAATTTATGCCCATCCAACTGGACTGCGAACTCTGTGAAGCCAGTGTGTAACTCTCCCATTATCCTAGCCCTGGCAGATCTTTGTTTTGTAGTTCCAATTGTATAAAATACACATAAAATGAAGCTTGCCATCTTAACCACTTTTTGCATGTACAGTAAGCCTATTCATGATATCCAACAGCCAGCTCTTGGAATTTGCCCATCTTGCAATGCCCATGAAAAAGAGTTCTCCGTTCCCTCTCCTCCAAGTCCGCGAAGCCGTTTACTCTCTGAAGATTTTACTAAGTATCATACATGAGGGGGAAACACAGAACATATCTGAGATTGGTTTGTTTTCACTTAGCAACATGTGTACAAGGATAATACTTGTCGTAGAATACACCAGAACATTAAAACTGTCTTCTTTTCAGCGGTTAATACCCATTATGGACTACACTATGTTTATCTAACCATCAAACAATGAATATTTGAGTTACTTCTATTCTTGGCTAATTGACCAATGCTGCTCTAAAGTACCTCTACAAACTATAATACCAATTCCTTTGAATACAGGCACACACATGCATGCACACACACACATATATGCACACATATACTTGGGGAATACACATTTTCAGGAAATTACATATAGACATATGTATTTCCATAGTAGGTGTAATATCTTACATTCCATTGAAAGTGTGCAGGATTAAGGACTGAAAAAAATAATTCAGCAGTTAAGAGTGCTTGCTGCCTCTTGAGAGGACCTGAGTTCTGCCCCCCACCCATCTGTGAGGTGGCTCACAACTGCCTGTAACTTCAGCTACAGAGAATCGGATGCTCTCTCTGGCCTCCTTGGTAACCTGTATATATGTTTCATGGGTACACACACACACACACACACACACACACACAAATAAAAATAATTGATTTTAATAGTACACATGTGCCAGTTCTCCCACACATTGGCCAACACTTGGTAGTTTTTCGACATTAGCTAACCAAGTGGGTATGAAATATTTCTGGAAACCTTTTAAGAGATGATGAACAGGAATCATTAGACAGACTTGAAGCTCACGTCTGGTGATGTTCAGGTAACTACTTTCATCGTGGGCAGAGGGGGTCAAAATGGCTGACCAAGGGCAGTTTGTATCCTCTGTGTTTTGCGAACATGGCGCCTGCACTTGTCAGATCAGTATCACAGCAAATTCTAAGGAACCATACTTAACCTGTGACACTGGCCTTCCCCAAGACAGGCAGCTGTGAGTGGGGGGATTTACCAGCTGCAGACTTGCATGCCCTGCAAGGCCCCCTTCTTTATATAAAAATCCCTGAACACCAGAACTCCATGGTGTGAGAGGACCTCACCAGAAACTAAAACTTAGGATCCAATCAGAGGATTTCAAGCCCTGTTACCTTTCTGTATAATCAATACAGGATAATACCACCCAAGTATGCCAAAGACCAAACTGTACCCTACATGCTGTCCATATATTCACTCACTGTTTATAAGAGACACCAAAATAAGTTATCATTAGCATCATTACCATTGTAACCATGGACAGAGGAAAACAGGTCAGATGGGTAAGTTCCTCAGGCATATACATTTATGGAAATGTAAGCACAAGTGGCCTGGATCCTCTAGCTCACTTCCCTGGATGAATGAAACACCTGGACTCTGTTTAATTTTGGAAAAAAAAATAGCTCCCATTTGCATCTGTCATGATCTCAATCCCCATTCACTCTCTGCTCTGCCATAACACAACTGTCACCTCAAATTGTCCCTTTGTCCTCCCCAATGCCAAGGCCCCACCCCTGCCCCTGCCCACTACCCTTTGCACACATGTCACAGTCCACTTCCATCACTGCACCAGGAATTAGTGGTGACGCCATTTACCTACCAAGCTACACACCAAGCTAAGTCTACGGGCATCAGCCATGTCTCCTTCATTCTGGTTACAACAGGACTAAGAAGAAGGATGTTCAGGTTTGTAGATGTAATCATTCCTTTCCCATTCCATTCCTGCTACCCTGGGAACAGGCTCGGCATCAGCGGTGTGTTTACAGGACCAGGGACTATCCTTCCCACCCCACGCTCTTCCCCCAACACCAGCTTCATTTAGATCACCCATCACCATCTCCTTGGTTTCACTCAACAAAAGATGTTGACTGAGCATGCCTGTAGATTTAGATCATAGCAGCCTGTCATTTTGCTGGTTCTGGACAGTCCTTCTACTTGAACCAGGGAGGTAGGATGGAGTTGGAACTCCCACAACCACCCAAAGGGCTGGACGGACCCAGTCTGCTCCTGTGACCAGCTGGCAAGCACAGGGGCCATCTGATTTATCTTACCTTCTGCTCTCTTTTCTGTGAAACATGGATTCTCCCTCTTCTGAAGGCTGTCTGCACATGGAAGCCGAGTGGTCTGGGAACACAGAATAAGACTAAGATTGAAAGGCTGCTTCCTCTTTGGCAGCATCTGTAAGCAGAGCCACAGCCACCTTCCACAGGTGGGTCGACCAGCCTGCGCATGTCAGGTGGAGGCATGCATTGCTCTCTCATAGCTTCCTGTGAGTTGCTTAGACAAGAGAACCACACAGAACATGGCAGGTGCATCTGTACCTCCATGTCCTCATGTGCACTTAGGGTGTACCTAGAGGCAGAGGGGTGGGACCCTACCCCTGGGGATCATCTTAGAGAGATGTGCTCAGCCCCTTTTCTCTAGTTTCCATCCCCCCAAGCCCAGTCCTTTGCAAAGCTACTCAGGTACCCCACACAGAGTCAGTGCTATGGACAGAGTTGTGTCACCCCCAAATGCATGCGTTAAAGTGCCAGTCCTCAATGTGGATGATGGAATGTGTAGGTAGAGATTTAGGAAGGTGATGAATGTTTAAAAGAGAGAGAGAGATCAAGAATAAGGCCAGAGAGTGCTACTGAATACCCCCTCCCTCCCCTCTCCTTTCTTGGCAAGCACACCTAGGAACCCACATACAAACACACACATAGAAAAATGGAACTCATCTACAAGCCCGGAAGAAAGACCTCATCCACACCTAATCACTCTGGTCCTTGATCTTGGACTCCAGTTGTCATGGAATGCATCCAAGTTTTGGTACACTGTTAAGGAAGCCCAAACTCTTCGCAGTCACAGCTATCTTTTGAAATCAGTTGTCTCTAGTGTTTAAGGCTCTGTGGTTCTCTATGGAGAACCCTACAGGCTGAATGCTGAATCTGAACAAAGGCACCCATTTTACAGTTACAGAAACTCGAGTGCCTCCTGTCTACAGCCACTCTACACGGAAAGGGCACATGCAACCCAGAGTGCTGCGTGCTGCCCCCTGAGAGAGAGAGAGAGAGAGCGCGAGAGCGAGCGCGCACGAGCAGGGGTCCAGAGCTGACAGTCAGAGTGATGAGCTGCACGTGAGGCTTCTCCTACTGTGGCCCAAAGAGCCTCACTCACAGAGCGGCCGCTGTCAATCCCCTCGACTCAGAAGCGA
This sequence comes from Peromyscus aztecus, assembly GCA_902168405.1. NCBI lineage: Eukaryota > Metazoa > Chordata > Mammalia > Rodentia > Cricetidae > Peromyscus > Peromyscus aztecus. The sequence goes on from CABHPQ010154982.1 coordinate 5,101, forward strand.
TCTACAGCAGCCACAGAAAAGGGTGACTTGAGAGAGGAGAGACCTGAGAGTTCCAGAGTTTAGGGGAGCAGAAAGACAGCGGCCTTCTCCAAGCCTTCTGTCACAAACTTCAAGGTTATGGGATTTTCCAAGGTGACCCCGGAGTTATGGTAACTTCCTGCGAGAACTCATGAGGATATTTATAGCTCACACACTTGAAGGAATGTAATACTCCCACACTGTGCCTTGTATCAGGGAAAGGATATGGACTAAAGCCATCTGCTAATTTTTATTGTCAGCTTGATTAGATTAAAGCCCATCCGGAAGGCACGCCTTTAGATACTGAATGCCTTTAAAGAGGCTTCCTGGGAGGATGAAGTCCCTCCCTGAATGAATGCTGTGCCACGTGGGTTAGGAGACTGAATAGAAAGTGGTGTGAGGAGAAAGACAGCCATGTGCCAACATCCTTCTCCCTGCTTCTGGATCTGCTCAAACATGAACAATCAGCCTGTCACCTACTGCTGCCACAATCACGAGCTCCTCCCTCCACCATGCCCCCAACTGTGACGGCCTGCACCCTAAACTACCAGCAGAAATAAACCCTTCTTACAGGAAGTTGCTTCTTTGCAGATATCTGGCCACGGTGATGAGGAAGTTAACTATAATGTCAGCCATGGGAGCACGCTCACAGGGCAGAGACTTCCTCCCCCTCCCCACACAGATAAGGCCACTCCACAGTAGATGGTTCAATGGCTGTGAGCCAACATGAACAATCACAAGGGTTTGATTTCCTCTGTAAATCCTGGGGTCCCAGAAACAGGAACAGGGACCCCGGGAAACTGTATTTTGACTCATTCTCTTCCAGTGTTGCACAGCGGCTCTTCCCTGCTCCCTTAAGAACAGTGACCCTCAGAATTAATGGGGCTATTTCTTCAGGGTTGGGGCTGCAGCTCTGAGATGGGGACCCTAACAGGACTGTCTCCCTGTCACTTTCAGTTCGGTGACGTCTGCCCCTGAGTCCCAGGACCTTGATGATGAATGGGGCCATCAGAAAGACTGAAGAGAGTTGGAGTTCATTAGAAAAGTGATTTCTCAGCATGCAAGATGCCCTGGGTTTGGTCTTTAGCACTGCACAGACCAGGCCTGATAGGTCTATACTTAGCCCTTGGGAGATGGAGACCAGAGGATCAGAACTGAAAGTTATCTTCAGCTACATTTCAAGTCTTAGGTCACCCTGGGCTACGAGAGACCCTGCCTCAAAACAAAAACAAAAATGATGAAAGGTCTTAGGAATTTGATATCTCTTTAATTAGCTGAGAGTAGGATTAAACTGTCTTTTAAGGATCCTATGTTGAGTCATGAAAAATTATTTTCATGAACACATTGATGCCAGTAGTCAGGCAAATTCCACAGCCTAGATGAACACAGTATAAATCCTTCTCTGAAGTTAAGTACCAAACTAGACACCAAATAAAAGTTGTGGGGTTTTTTTTTTTGTATACGTAGTTTAAAAAAGCATGCAAATATTTTAAACCTAAAAAAGAAGCCAGCACATTGCAGAACTTGCTCTCTGTGGCGGTGGCCACTGCAGCAGTCACTGTGTGGAAACAGGCTTGCCATCTGCTGCGAGGAGGCCAAGGTACAGAATGCAGTGTGGCAGACACCTGGTACCTGCAGGCTGATGCCTCGGCAGCCAGATGCTCTGTCACAGGGCCTGTGCTCTGCACTCCTCCCCATCTGATTACATCAACGCTGCAGTGTCTCCTGTCACCACAGAAGGATGCAAGAGTAGTATGCAATCAGAATACTGTAGCGCTCAGGAGGCAGAGGCAGGAGGATCTCTGTAAGTTCAAGGCTAACCTGGTCTACCCAGTGAGTTCTAGGTCAGGGAAGGCAATACAGTGACACCCCGTCTCTAGAAGGGCAGGGTTGGGGGATAACGTAGTCCTCCCTGAGGACCAGCTTTCATAGCACCAGAAGGCACCAACCAAGTTTCCAAAGGAAGGGTGGGCACAACAGTTGGAGAGCTATGATGTCTGCGAACCACAATAACGACCAGCATGACACAATTATCCTAAGGATGCAGGAGTGGTATCCATGCCTTGGTGGGAGCCAACAGCTCTCTGGGTGGACTTACAACCCACATAACGAGAGGGAAACTGTGCCTGGTACAGGGAAACCCAGCCAGCTACCCAGGGCCAGGGAAGCGCTGGGTCTGGGAGAAGAACCTACAACTGTCACTTTACTAACCCAGCACGATCCCCAACTGCATTCTAAACATTTGTCCTTGTACACACAGGCAAGTGCAGTCCCCGTCCCTCACCCAGGAAGAGTTCTTTGCAACGTGGAGATCATCACAGAAAACCGCAACCAGTCGGAATGTTGAGTTGTGCAGCCTGACCCCAAAGGATACATCTAACAGAACAACACCCGTACTGAGGCTCAGGAAGAGTGGAGAAGAGCTAGAGGCTCAGGGGGTTTCCTGTGAGATTACGTCAGGAGGTACAGCCATACAGTCTCGTCAACATGACTGCCTCAACATGAGCTGAACAAGGACGATAATAACAGGCCTGCTAAAGTGGACAGGGGGCAGACCGTGAGGCCTCGGCCACACAAAAAGAAATGCCGGCGACTGAGCAATGTTGATAGTGGGAGAAATAGTCTTCCTCAACAAAGGGCACACGAGTTGTTTACCCGCTTCCAAATGGTCAGCCCTGAAAACATATGTACAAGTAACAATACGTAGATGGAGCAGGTTATATTTAGGAATATATATGGATATATGCACATTCATATATATGTACATATATACATATATGGACACAACAGCAATTAATGAAAAAAGAGGCTATAAACTTGAAAGACAAAAAGGAGGAGGTGTGGAAGGAGGGAAGGGAAAGGGGAAAATGATGTGATATACCATAATCTCAAATATAGAATAAATAATTTTTTTAAAAAAGGAAAGGAAATAATACAGTAAGATGAAAGAGAGGAGAGAGAGAGAGGAGGGAGAGAGAGGAGAGAGAAGGGGAGAGGGAGACAGAGAGGGAGGGAGAGAGAGAAGCAGCAGGAGAGAGAGAGGGAGAGAGAGCAAGCACATCTGCACACCTTTGACTACAGCACATTGCTTTAATTGTTCTACTGTGCTGTGGATCCTTTATAAATAAAACTTCATTAGACAGTTCCAGGCATCCAGTGCCTGTTTATGGGGTTGCCAAAATAAGGTAATAATGAGGAGAGAAAGTTACTACGATCTTGGAGGCTAAGAGTCAGGCGAGGGGCTGGCAAGGGTGTACCCCCTCCCTGGCCTTCAGGGAGCTCCTCCTCTTCCTGTCTGCTGTCCTTCCTCTTCAGCTCCTGGCACCTCAGGCTTTCCTTGGCTCATGAGCGCACCACTCAGACTTGGTCACAGCCTCCATCCTCACACAGCCGTCTTCACGGCACCATCCCTCCTGGATTACCTGTGTCGCCATGGTCCCTTGTTTTAGAGACTCTAGGTACTTTGGTTAGGAGCACCACTACTCTAAGACAACCTGCCTTTAGTTTAGTAATATGAGCCTATTTCCCAAAAAGGTCACCTGATGAGATGTTGGTGGTAGGACCCCCTGACACCTCTCCGTCTCCTCGCCTGGATGGGGTGATCGGGACTTCGTTTTTGGTGTTTATGTAATTTAGGTCTTAATCCACTGGCATGAGAGCATTTTTATTATTTTCATCTATTTGTTTCTCCTTTGTCACTTAAAAAAAAAAGTACTGTAAATTTGAAGCTGCAGCCAGAGCCTTAGGCTGTCCCCAGTTCCCATGGCCTTCCTCTTCGGAAAGATGGCCCCCCTCGAGGGCCACGTAGGGAAGCTGGGCAGCTGCAAGCACACACTCCACATGGCCATTTCCCATGCATGTCAGCGGCAGGAATATCTCCAAAGCATATGGAAGGCGGGGAGATGGGGAGGTGTGCCTGGAGCCAGGATGAAGGGAAGATCTCAGGCGTGTGTGTTGGGGGGGGGGGCACAAGTCGCCAGCAAATCCCCTCTCGGTGGAGCACCACCAGTGAGGAGGCTCGACAGACAAGTGACAGGGAGTAAACAGGACATGGGATCTGGGCTCGTAAACTGGACAGGTTGTGGCTCCAGATGGCAAAACGGAGAAGAAAGGGAACCATGAGCAACAACAGTTTTATTCGGTTTGAACATTTACAAAGTTTTCTTTAATTATTGCTCCCTTCTGGGACTCCAGCTGAACAAAGAGTTCCAGGGCAGATTCCCCGGGGAGGCCATCCTTGCCAAAAGCTGGTGGCTGAGTGTGTACTCAGTCTGGCCAGCTCTGGAAGGAAGGTTCTGTGGGACCCAGCCGACAGGCTGGCACGACATGTGGCTTGGACTTCCCTCCCTCAAGGTGCAAGTGCTCTGAGTGAGGAGAAACAGACAGCTGGGCTGGGAGTCGCGGTTTCAACCCGTGGTCAGCCGGGTGCCCTCGAGACACAGCATGCAGTCCAGCCTGGCAAGATTGTCCATGCCACTGGCCAATAGCCAGTGAACACAGAAGAGGCCAGGCATGCTGGCAGGGGGTATGGGGAAGGAAAGCAGGAAGGAAGCTTCTGAAGAATTCTTTGGTAAGATGACCTCCCAGAGCACATCCATGCCTTGGAGCTCTTCCCCCACCCTCACACCCGTTTGTAGCTTGTAGGAAGTGTGCAAGATAAGAAGTACAAGGATGGAGGGTTTGTGGTCTGGCTTGAGCCTTACAGAGGATGCTGGGATCCCAGCAACATGGCCGGGGTTCTCACAGCCTTTGCATCATCCAACACACCCTCTTCTAGAGAGAGGACAGAGGGGTACATGTTGACAGGACAGTTTCTGTTCTCCCCTCAAACACACATTTCAAACCCCCATGGTAAAGTTTTCTTGCAATTCTGGATTTGTCTTCTCTGGTCAAGGCCAAAGCACATCACATTAATCCACTTGGAGGTCAACAAATCAAGAATGAGAGTCTCCGTGCTGATGAGCTCAGCGAGTAAAGTGCTTGGCTGGGTTGCCGGGAGCACTAGATTTGAGCCACAGGACCACATGAGCCAGAGGTGGTGGTACTGCCTGCAAGGGGATAGGGAGTTCAAGGTCATGCCTGGATACATAGAGAAATCAATGCCGTCTGGACTTGTGATATGTTGATATATTGACAATGTGACATATTGCCTTAGAAAGAAAAAAAAAGGAGCCCCCCACCATTTTCTCCCAGCTTCCAAAGGGAATACAACCACCTGTTATGAGTCCCGCAGCATGGGGGTGACCCAGCTCTTTCTCTGCAAAGGAAGTTATCCTCTGCACCGGCTGAACTCCATTCAAGCACGTTGAGTGGATGGATGGCAAAGCACACTGCCTCCTCCTTACTTTGAGTTTACAGAATTAGTTTAAGCAAACTGCAGGCATGGCAGGTTTTCTACTATCCAACTTAACTAACAGGATATTAGTGTTTCTCCCAAACCTGAGGTGCTTGACAATACAAGAGTAATGGGACCCTGTGAGAAGATAGCTGAGCTGGATGCCAAGTGAGATAAAGGTGAGTCTTTCACCAACAGGTAAACCGTGCAGCCTCACTCAGTAGCTTGTGGTATCTGGGTCTTCGTCTCTGCTTCTGTATGGAGGCTTCAGTACAAAGTCACTGTGATGGCCAATGCGTACCCAGGTGGTATGGTCTTTCACTCGAACACAAAGGTTCCAGTGCTAACTCTAGATGCACATGCTGTGTTCATCCACGGAAGTACCTTCATCGTGGGCTAGCACCTTTTCTTCGGTCATGTGAAATAACTTTAGACACACAGTCATCAGATTTTGGCTCAATGAAGCATTTGCTTTCAGGACAACAAAAAAGACCACCTACTCAAATAAACTATCTTCTATGTTTCTGTAGAACATTCCTGTCTCCTCCAGACATATTCCATTATAGACACTTGTCACTGGCCAGTATGGCTCCATGTTTGTCCATACAATGTCTACCTTTTCCTAATGACAGCCTGCTAATAATCAGAATGCAATGACTGCTTGCTGTATAGCCCACTTGGGTTGCCAGGGAAACAAACATGTGGGAGGGGAGGGAAAGGCATCCTCTATCAGGGACATCTGGGCCCTGGACAGCAGTCAGCATGGCTGTCCCAGGCAGGGCCTGAGTTCCAGGAACCTCAGCAAGGCTGAAGCCCTGGCGACCAGAGATGCATGAGTGCCGGGTAAGTGTCAGGGTTGATGCTGGACAGAGAGGCACCTCACCTGGAAGCCACAGATTCTAGAACAGTGTTAGTAATTTCAATTGTGTCTCTTTTTATATATGAAAGGCATCTCACTGTGGGCAAGGCTTAAAGAAAATTTGGGAACGATTCTTCTGATTACAAGGTCCAGAGGCAAGCTTGAGAATGTGGATACTCTTTGGGACGAGAACACAGGCCTGTAGAAGTTCCTGGTCTGCAGACCAGGGTAGACCCTTCAATACGAGGGCAATGCAGGTGGACAGAGCTCAGCACCATGTCCCAGGTCTAAGCCAAACCACCACCTTCAAAAGGGCTCATTCCTCCATTCAGCTGAAAACAATGAGCTTCCACAAAAGCCATTGAAAATGACCAAATCCGTTTGCTATTATCCAACCAAAGGCTACAGCAGTCTCTGAGAATTCCAGAGTGGCCTCGGGTACCAAGTACCATCTCCTGGTGCCCTCTGACTCAATAGAAAGTAGAGACACGTTGACCCCAGGGCCAGTGCCCAACACTAGTCAGGATGCACGTCTGTCTTCTGCATGTCACTCATGCTGTCATCACTTATTTTAGGATGTCATGGCTGGGGTCACCAGACCCAGGTGTCTCTGCCTCCTCTGTGCTCTGCTGTCTGTGGGTCTTAGAAGGTTACCTCCCTTGAGATCCTCCAGTGGGCAGCAGGGCTGGGGTCATCCTGCTCTGACACCTGCGAACCCTCTAGAGAGGAAATCCAGTGAGGGGAGCTACCACCAGTTCCACGCTCACATGACCAATGTGTACGACGAGCCAGCTGCTGGGTGACACGGATGCTTTTCCAACTACGGCAGAGGGGTGGCCAGTTAGAAGCCATGTCCTCACTCCACATAGAGGAAGCAGACGTCTTTAGGGGCCAGCCACCCCAGGACCACACACGACTCAGAAGGCCAGGTAGCTTCTCTAGCCTGGCTCCCCGACTCCTCACCCAGTGGCTTCAGCTTGGATGCCACCAAGGCACTGAGCCTGGTGCGCAGTGGTGAGGGCCCAGCCCCCAAGAAAGCGTCCCCAGCCTCTCAGCTAATTAAAGGTTCACATGAGGTTGGGGGTTTGGCATTAAGCTGCTAAAGCTTTTGACATTTGTCCAGCTTAAAAATAATCCTCCCTTGGTTGTGTCAGGGATCTTCTGGCTCCCGCCGTTGCCGACAGCAATTTGGTTCTGCTTTCTCTGTCGCTAGACTGGCAGGGTTTTGGCCCAGAGCAAAACTCAGCAAACAAGACAACCAGAACAGATTGGAGGCGAGAGGCGGTTTCACTTTTAGATTCCCTTTCTTCATCCGCTCCTCTCCCTGCTCCTTTTCCTTCTTCATCCTCCAACGTGTTCGGGGGCAGCATGGGCTGTGCTGAAGCAGAGTCCTGTCCAGTGAGCAGCAGGGTTGAGCACAGGAAGCCCTCGGGCCCTGGCCAGCCCTGCAGTCTGTAAGTGGCCAAGCTTACACTTGGCTAAATTAGTGGCTAAACACTAATTGTGTGAGCATCGTGACAGACACTGGTAATACAAAGAGAATGGGGTGCGGTGGTCTGAACGAGAAATGTCCCCCATCGTATGGAGCATTTGAACACTGACTTGGTCTTGGATGGTAACATTGTTCAGTGAGGTTTAGATGGTGGAGAGAGTGTGTCACTAGGGACTGTCTCTGAGGTTAAAAGCTTTACGCCACTGCCCGTTTGCCCTTTCTGATCTGATTGCAATTGAAGACATGAAATCTCAGCCATCCTGTTTGCCTCTTGCCGCCACGCCACACCACTCGGATGGACTCTTCCCCCTCCACTCCCGCCCCTCTGAAACTGCAAGCACAAATAAACTTCCTACGAGTTGCCTTGGCTATGGTGTTTTACCACAGCAATAGAAAGGCCACTCATACGTGGGTCCAGCTTCCACTGGGCTCTAGGGACAGAGCTTTAACAGGCAGCTTGAGGGAGGAAGGGTTTGGGGGTACACTCTGTCATGGTGGGGAGACACAGCAGTGGGGGTGGATATGTTCGTTTTGCCCTTGGACTCACCAAGATGAACACACACATTCTGGTTACAGAATCTAGTCCCTTGTGTGTGTGTGGGGGGGGTGGGGGATGGCAGCTTGAACCCACCTCCCTCACTCAGTCTAAGCCTGGGCTCCTTGGAAGATGGAGCTTCTCAGTCTAGAGAAATGAAGACCAGATTCTGCCATAGAAACTGTCAGCCTGGGACTTGGTGACTCTTATGGATGCCACATCTCACAGCAGCCACATTCCCATCGTCACAATTGTACCTGTAGCCCCGGAACCAAGTCAAGGTCCTCTCCTCATCTTCCCCTGTGAAAGACCATGTGTATTTATGCCTGCCTGCTGCATAGCTTGGTCATTGTGTGGAGTCTCAGATTTGAAACATGCATGCACACATATATGTGATACACACACACACACACACACACACACACACACACACACAAATGCACTCTCAGAAACTATATTATTACAACCCAGGGACAAAGCAAGCAGAGCGACACTTTCAGTCACACAGAAAGCCTCGCTGATGGTCACCTGGGAGAAGCAGCTGTAGACTGGGAGGGAGAAGCCTCCCAAACAGGAAGCCCTGAACACAGGACTGTAAGCCCTGGGCTGAGACAGCCCAACAAAGCCAGGAGCCTTGTCCCCATGAGCCGACTGATGGTTTACAAGTGACGCGCTTCTAGGGGAGGGTAGGCAGGGAAGCCTTTCGAGTGTGTTGTATCCCAGAGGTGTTGCGGACAGTGGCCATCTTTTGTCTGGCCCTACTCTTACTGACCCTCTATGTACCTTACATGATTCGGTTCAACGCACATCCCTGTAAGATTTCTAGAGGACTGGAGGCACCATGTTCCACAGGAAGCACCGGGAGCCTTCAGGCCCTGGCCAGGCCTGCAGTCTGTAAGTGACCAAGCTGAACACTAATTGTGTGAGCATTGTGGCAGACACCGGTAATACAAAGAGAATACAAACACCACCTGCTCAGTGCTCCAAGGCCAGGAAAGGCACTTAGACGCCAGATGAGTGAGTGAGTGAGTGAGTGAGTGAGTGAATGAATGAAGCATAGCATAAATACAGCCAGGAAGATGAAAACCTCACTCTAGCCTGCACCTCTGTGAATGGAAAGAGCTATGCAAAGTGTTGCTTGGTCCCACTGGCATGCTTATGTGAACCCCATGCACTGTCAGAATCCGCCATCCTTTTACCCTTGCCTTCTCGTCCCCGCTGTAGCTTGTCCTCCTCTGGGTTCATCTAACTAACTCTTCTCTGAACTTGGCCACAGGCTGTTTCTACAGGAAACACATCCGTCATGCCCTGTTATGACCCGAATCCCTCCTTCGGATGAAACAGTGTGGAAGTCTTCCTCCTTCGGACCTAAGGCTTGTATTATTCTCACTTGTAGTTGAATGCTTGGATTCAATTACACCTGAGCTGTTCGCTCCACCATAAACAATAGAGGACACTGTTGCTCTTGGATCCACAGCAAAGAGTTGGATGCCCCTGTCAGCCGGCGACTCTCACGGTTAGTATGCAGACTTCAGGAGTTTCCCAGGAGTTCCCAGGGAGGCTCACTAGAAGACTTTCTGTGGTAATACCACCCTTCTGCCTTGGCTATTTATCCACTAAGAAACCAAAGAACTGGATGGTGGGTTTCTAGAGGATTTGTTCTCAACATGTGTTTGCAACCCCATTGGGGGGTCAAGGAACCTGTTCACAGGGGTTGCACATCAGATATTCTGCATATCAGATGTTTGCTTTACAATTCATAACAGTAGAAAGATTATAGTTATGAAATAGCAATGAAAATAATTTTATGATTGGGGGCTAAGACAGTAGGAAAGTTGAGAACCACTGATTTAAAGTCACAACTAGGACTTCTGACCCTCCAGGACCTTCCAACTTTACCAGTATTTCCTTTGAGTATTCTCCAATCCAAGGAATGAAATTTGTTCCATAGTGGAAGCTATGATAGTGATTTTTCCCCATAACTGGGACAGAATACCTCACAGAAATGACTTCAGGGAGGAATGGATTCTTTTGGCTCATAGTTCAGGGTAGACACAGTCCAGCACTGTTAGGAAGGAATGATAACAAGACCAGCTGCTCATATCCTGAAAACTGTACAACAGAAAGCAGAGGCTAACACCAGGGCTGGACTACAATCTTCCAGTTCACCCAATAGCAATCAACTCTTCCAGCTAGGCCCAACCCACTAAGGATTCCAAAACTGAAAAAAGCAACATAAGTCCGTGGGAGACCTTTCACACGGAAGCCGTAACAGGAGAGAGCCAGACTGTCAAATTTGGGGAGTAATTCCTTGGTAGGTTTATATAATAATGCAATGACTATAAATACCAGATTCCAATGAAAGTTACCTCCAAGAAGACTTGCTGTCAACACTCTGCTAAAGGCTTGTCTAAGGCACTAGGTAACAGAGAGACATAAATCCAATTGACTGAGGGATCCATGGGAGGTTCTTTGGAGGGACACAGTATTTAGGGTGATCCCATGAGGAGGAAAGCAAGTAGATCGATGCCTCTGCTAGGAAAGAACATGGATCCCTAGAATGAGGAAGGAGCATACAATAGACACCCAGATCCCAAACTGGGTCTAAAACCTTCCTTGTTGGTCATTCTAGAATCGGGGTTTACTCTGAAGGCTGAGGATGCTGTTGGTAGGACCAAACCCTTGTATTTCTGAGTCAGTGGTGTCACCAGGCTTCTGAAGGGTAGATCAAGCTTGAAATTAAGGTGGTGGGGAAATGGTGGAGTCTTGGAGAATAAGGGCTTCTCTAGCCAGCTAACAATAGGCCAGAACTAACTGCTCCCTAGCCCCAGCAGGTCTTTCCCATCAGGAAGCATCTGTTGAAAGCCCAGAGCTGAAGTTGCCCGTGGGGCAGCTATGTGGTCACACTACTTCACAGCAATGGCTTAGGAGGCTAGGGCACTGTGCTCCAGTTAGCGCTCTCCCGAGCTTGGCACATGCAAATTGTACTAATTTTTTAAAAGTTGGGCTAAAGCTTGAATTCCTCCATGAACATAGAACAGACAGGGGTACTCATTACCAACATCATACATGTCTTCTAAGCAGATAAATAAACAAAGAGTAATGACGGACTAGTAAGTAAAATAATGAAAATTTCCTTACATGATGATTTCACTCCCTGGATTCCTTTTTAGGTGTGCCCTCTCTCCTTCCCCCGTTTCTCTCTCAGCTGGGGATCAAACCCAGGGCCTTATATATTAGGCAAACACTGTACCACTGGGCTGTATTGCCAACTTTTGCATTTCTCATCTCCATTGCTTAAGTTTGAAGGGCATTGTTTTTGAAATTCACTTCTTACCTCAAAGGTCTGTAAGTACTGTTTTACACACCTTCATACGCAGGCTTAGCTTTCATGGTGATCTCTTAAGCCAGATGGATTTCTTCTGTGTGTAGTGTGAGCACTTTTCTTGGTATCACTTTCTTTCTGTTTCACCACAGGTCTGTGTCTGGATATATTTGCTTCCCTCTTTCATCTGCTAATTTGCATTTTCCTATACCTTTATGATGCTGGAGTCCTCAGCATGAGACCATGCCCTCTCCCCAATGACTTTGCTCTTTAATATTTTTAACATATCAGCAATTTTTAATGGCAAGAGTTGATGTGTTGGGGTTATATTTATGTCTGTGCATTTCATCTTCGTATTTTCCCAAAGTTTATTATGGTGATTGGGATCTTCATTTGACTCTTATGTAAGGATTTTTAAAATCATTATATTCACCAGATTTGCTAAGCTTTTATAATAATATTGGCTATTTATATATAAAAGTTCATGTGTTTACTATAATAAATAATCAAATATGGACAACTATGTGATTTTTACTTTCTAGTCTGTAATTACTCCTTTCTTATTTTTCTGCCTAGAAAACATGTATGATGTTGAATGGTGAGTGCTCTTGACTGTTCTGAATTCAGAGAACATTTGAAAAGTTAAATCTTTCCCCCACAGTGTAATATTCCTGATACACTGGAAAGTTTCCTTTCCTTCCAATTTTGTCAATCATTTTAAAAGAGACAGATGCCAAGTGTTAGGAACATTTGCTGTATATTTATGTTATTTTTCTTCTCACATATAAGTTGTAATAACAGAATTTAAGTGTTGAATTAAGCAATGCTTTCTGGAAATAAACTAACTTGTTTACTATGTTATTGTTTTTATTACTAGATCTGATCAATATTCTGTTTAGGTGTTTCCCACATATATTCAAGAACAAACTTAACATTTAATATGTTTTTCTTGTACTAACTACATATAGCTTTGATGTCAAAATAATATTGTCCTTACAAAATGTGTTGGGAAGTGTTCCCTCTGCTCTGGGAAAGTTCAGCAAAGACTAGAACATTCTCTTCCTAGGAGATAAAGATTACTCATGAAAGTATGTAGGCCTAGTGTCTCCCTGGTGGAAGTATTTTTAACTTCTAATTCATTTCCTTTAATGGCTATGAAACTATTCCTTACCTCACTTCTTTTTCAGTAAAAATTGGAGTTTTTTTTTCTAGTTAGTGTTTCATTTTGCTTGAATATTGTCCTAATTCATTGGTACAACTGTAATTAAAAGTCTCTTATGTCTTCAATCTCTATTGCCTACTCAACAATATTTTCTTAGATTCCTAATATTTTTCTATACTTCCTATTAATTCATACAGAAATTTATTAATTTATTATAAATCAATTTTAAAATTAATTATAAAAAAAACATTATCATCACAGAATCATAGCATTCCTGATGTAATGGTAACAGCCCAATTCCCAATGAGGTCACCTCTGGGTATTTCTTTTCTCTGCTTTTTTCTTTTCTTTCTTATTTTTTTTTTTTAGTTGTGTGATTTATTTCTTATAGTGCACACTTGCTGTTCACCTCATTTATTTTTAAACCTTGTTTTAAAACTTTAATGATCTAAGTGTGTAAGCTTTTCTCTAAAAGTACTGACGAACTCTTTAAGTTTAATAAGATTGTTTCAACAGTGTGATTCTTAGTTTCATGATTATGGAGGTCTCGTGGACCTGTGGGTTGTCATAATAACTCATAAGTGGGGCTGACTTCCCTCCCCAGACATCGATAACTGTCAGAGGTAATCCCTTCACTGTCAGGTATGGAGAAGAAGGTTCAGTGGCCGCCCAGTGTCCCACTGTGTATATGCTTCATAAAAGAAAAGCATCACATGAGGACAAAATAAACATTTTAGCTAAAATACTTGGTGAAAAGTTTCAAATACAATGGTTGGTAAAAAGACCTCATATTGAAATCTCTTGCTTTATTTACATTCAAAGTCTTTTGTAGGCCCTGGGCCTCCCAGCAACTCTAGATTGAGACAGAGCATCAGTCTTCGATGAAAAAGCAGGCATGATGCCTTGGGATGCTTCTTTTGCTCGGGAGATGGCTCGGTAGGTAAAGTGTTTGCCACATAAGCAAGAGGATCTGAGTCTGGCTCTTTGGCACTTACATAAAAAGCCAAGTTCAGCAGCAAATAATCCTAGGGCTGGCGGGTGGAAACAGGAGGCTCCCTAGGGCTTGCTACCCAGCAAATCTAGCCTGATCAGCATGCCGCAGACTAACAAGAGACCCTCTCTCAAAAAGGAAGGTACAGGGTAGTAGAAAATACCTGAATCAACCTTGGCCTGCACATGTGTGCATCCTCTCACACCTGCTCACACACCTGTGGACACGTGGACATGTACATACACAAACACACTAGAAGATTTGCTTTCAGGCATTGCTCTTTCCCAGTGACAGTTCCTTCCTTTCACCACAGGCCACGTTAGGACGGCAACCTCTGATAATAGTATGCTCCTGGTGCTGCTCTAAATGTTTGAAATACCAGTAGAGAGCAATCCGAGACAGACTCGTGATGTGCCAGCATATATAAAGGACAACTGGTATTTCAGGCAGACTTTGCAGTAAGACCTCACCCATCGACACATACTGTGACTGCAGACGGCCACATCAGTAGCTCACTGGTCACACTCAGGGCTGCCTCCCTGGAGACACAACACTTCTCAAGCTACCGCAATGATGTCTTTCAACCCCAGTTCACTCTGCATCACCACAGCGATGGTTTATTCCTAAATTTCAAACTATATTTTTCAGACTCATCAGCAGTCTTAGTTTGAATAGTACCTGCACAATTAGTGCAATGCCTGGGGTCAACACACACCCCTGGGATCCCTTCAGAATGGGGCTTCGGGCCTTTCTCACTCTTCAGAGTGAACTCCCTTTGATCCCTGGTGCCATGCATCTAGGAATGAGACACTGATGTGTGTTCAGGTCTTAGTGGAAGATCCCTCTGGAATGTAGTACTCTTACGAGGTGGTTAGACACACATAGATATCTCAGGCACCTGATATTTTTCCATAGCTGTATCTGAAACTTTCCCTTTTTCAACTTCTTGAAGGCAACGCAGAGAGAACTGGATTAGCCTGTGCTGGTTTTGCACCTGTGTGTGCTCATTTTTTTTTTCATCTATTTCCAGTTTGCAATCTCTGTGTTTACACCTGCCGAGAGCTGGTGTGCACTTCTTACCATCCGCTGCTCAGAAACCCGGTTGATCGTCAGCTTTCTGTGCAGGGACCTGGGTCTCCTTGTGTTCTCCTTTCCTCTTACCTGGAGCAAACTCTGCTGCCTTAGAGGTCAGTTTAACTGCAACGTAAGCCGAGGAAGAACAGTGCTAGCACTGAGAACACCCTGATTTTTTCACTCCTACAAACTGACTCAAATTCACTTTCAAGCCACTAGGCAAAGTGGTCCTTAGTGATTGTTTAGAAGTCATTAAACATGGAGCTGATCAGAAAGGGCACAGACAAGCCCTCCTTCTTGATGTCCCCTTGAAGAACTTCTCTGTCACCGAAGCTTCCTGTTACCCACAAGCTGTATTGGGATAGAAACCACTTCACCCACAGACCTACTCTCTGTCTTCTCCATCTTCAATGACACTCATGTTTACAAAAGAGCCATTTGTCACCCCAAGGTCAAAACCAGGAACACTGCTACCTAAAACACAGATGATAAATCCCTGAAGGTCAAATCTGCTTGGTGAGCATATCTCCAGTGGCCGAATGGCCAGTTTCAGCAAAGCCACCGTATGGGGTGTCCAGATGAACTCGACACATGGTGGGAGGGCTATATGAACTTATTAGACTCACTCCCTGAATTATGTCAACTAGCTTCCTCACATCTGAAGTGGGTGAAATCCTGGGACCACTCCCCAGAGTTGTGACAACTAACCCATAATCCATTCTGAACAGTACCCTAATACACAATTATGTTCAACAAAGACTTGCTGAACACATGAAATAGGAATGCATAGATGCCATGATTTCATAAATGAGTACTTGCTGCACTTCCTTTGAATTGATTATCTTCCTTTGGCAACTTTTTGATATCCCAGGAGCCTATACACTCTTGCTCTGTGGCACATCAATTTGCCATGGGATAAAGTAACAGAAAAAAAAAAGATGCCACATGGTTAGGAACCCTGACTCAGTCCTCACTCTTCATAATCAGGTAGAAGTTCACATGGAGTTGGTTCTGTGGTTCAACCTTGTTTCAAAAACTCAATTGCAAAGTCTGGGGGTAGGAAATGGAAACTCGGAATGTTCCCAAAAATACATGTACGTGTATTTTAGAGTTACATGGAAGGACAACAGATCTTTTACTTATAATTATTTTCATAACTAAGCTTCCTGCATAATGGATTCTGTGTTTTATGGATGGGTAATTTAAAATCCAATTATCGCCCATATACATCAAAATAACACATTTGATATTTATATTTATCACAGATCTGCCATTTAACACCTCCATGTTGTGCTCTGTTTTCTTCCTAAGACTGCATTCCAAAATACAGTCTATAGTCCAATTTTTTTTTAAGTGGGTATGGTGTTCGTATTAGAAAATCAGTTTGTTCAATGAAACGTCTATTGGATTTTGCACCATGTGGCTTGTATACGTGGTACCTAGCCTAGAATGTGCAAGGTGCTGCATATCCTCACAGCTATTCCTATGGTTCTCTTTAAAGGTTTTTACATTTTTATTTCATGCGCATGCACATTTTGGCCACGTGTTTATCTGTGCAGCACATGCATGCCCAGTGCCTGAGAAGGCCAGAGGAGGGTATAGGACCAGATGGAACCGGAGTTACAGACAGTTTTGAGCCACTATGTGGGTGCTGGGAATTGACTGAGTCCTCAAGAAGTGTAGCAAGTACTCTTTACCACTGAGCCACTTCTCCAGCCCATTAAAATTTTTATTACATTTATTTACTCTGTATGTGTGACACGGTGCGTGTGTGGAGGCCCCAGGACAGCTTGCAGGCATTTATTCTCCCCTTCCATTATGTGGAGTTTGGTGGCGAACACAGTTACCTGCTGATCTATCTTGCCAGACGTGTTACTGCTATTCCTACATCAGTGTTTATGATATTGACCACTGCAGAGGAATTGAAAAGACAGTTCTGGTTTGTTGAGTGAATTTGCTTATGTATTTACGGTTTACCGACACCAAGGAAAGCATAAAGAGAATAAGGTATAGAGCCCATCCCAGACTCCTGCACATCAGACAAGGAGGTGGTTGGTCAGGAGAGGAGATGGCCTCTCACCAACAGACCCTCTTGAGGAGGAAGCCAATCTGCTGAGCAGTAGGCAGAGTGGCTGCCATCCCACCCCTCTCTGGTCTTTCGAATTTGTCGGTTCGGTTTTATGACACTAATCCCTACAGAAGAGCTGCACATTCTCAGAACAAAAATATAAGAACCACAGTATATTTTTTTCCAGAGATGGTTGTATCTTTTACAGTTACTGTATTTCAGGTAAATTCCAGATCTCCCCATAGCCTGGGGCTGAGTCTTCAAGCTCAAATATGCCAAGAAGTCATGAGGCACGAAACGGCAGACGGACTTTGCTGTGATTCTATACCTCTGCTGCTTCAGAGAGATTAGCAGACTACTCACAATAGTCTTTCTTTCTAGCTCCAAAATCCCACTGTTCCTTCAAGCTGCTCTCTCTTGTTTATTTCCCTGAAGATGGAGACTTATTCTATCATTGGATTCCAAACAGGACTTCATGAGCATCCAGAGACACCAACCTATCAAAGATGACTTATTCAGTGGCCAGAACAGAGAAATGAGAGCAAAAATGAGATTTATAAAGATTGCTACATCAGAATGTAAATGAATATATGAAAAACATCTAGAAAGAAAAACCATGTAATTAAATAAGAGCATTTTTGTGCAAAAAAGATGCATTTTTAATGCCTTTCTTAAATAGGCAGTAGACTCTCTATGCAGCTAAAGAAAATCATTGCCTGTGCCACACACAAGGCCACCATTAGGTAACTTCCTGTGACTAGCCTCCTTAACCAGAATAGATCTCAGAAACTCTACACCTTCTAAGAGGCCAGGGCACTTAGAATCAAGTTGGATCCCAAAACAAAATTGTGGTGATGTATTGTGTACTCTAATAAAATTTGCCTGAAGATCAGAGAATAGAACAAACCACTAGGTTAAACATTGATGCCAGGCAGTGGTGGCACACACCTTTAATCCCACTATTTGGAAAGTCACACGCCTTTAATCCCAGCAATAGGAAGTAAGTCAGAGAAAGGTATATAAGGCATGAGGAGACAGGAACTAAAGGCTTTTCAGCAGAAGTGTCTCTTTCAGTTAGAGGCTTTTTCAGGCTGAGTAGTTGGTAAGGTAAGAGGTGGTGACTGTGGCTTGTTCCTTTGTCTCTCTGATCTTCAGTCAAGCGTTATTTTATATACAATATATCACCACACAAAATGGGAAGGGCTTGTGGGTGGTCTAACCCAATCTAAGGATATACAGAAAAGTGTGATGGAAATCACTAGTTAGTAAGCTAATTTCAAAATATAGTGTTAGGGGCTGGAGAGGTGGCTCAGGGGTTAAATGCAATTGATGCTCTTCCAGAGGACCCAAATTCAATTCTTAGCACCCATATCAGATGACTCATGACCACATGTAACTCCAATGATAGGGACTCCAACTCCTTCCTCTGGCCTCCAAGGAATCCTGCACACACATGATGTCCATTAACTCACATACACATACACATGAAAATAAGAAGTAAATAAATCTATTTACTAAATGTAACTATTAAAAAATATTGAACAGGAATTACCCAGCATAGATGGACAATGTTGCTTTTGGAAGACATGGGTTATTAAATGAAAATGGCAGTTCAAAGCATGGGATGCCTCCCTATGAGCTAATTGGTCAAAGAGGTGCCAGAAATCTCCAAGGCAATGGCTATTGACATCGCTCTTGAATTCACACATAATTACAGGGTAAAACCCTACTGCTGAAGACACCACACGTGTTGGCTACAAGACACAGAAAAATCAATCTCCAACGGACCAGGAAACTTCTCGCCTGTTGGCTAGATTTTATAGTGCTAGAAAGGGCTATGTAGACTGTTGGGGTGGGGGGGACAGCATTGTGCTTGCTAATGCAATAGTGGTATGGCTGTTATGGAGTAACTAGCCACTTTCTGACTGAATTTGCAGCATGCTCCAATAGGATGAAATGTCATGCCTGGTATTGTAATTCTGGTCAAAAGCCCATGGCTAGGAAGGTTATAGGCACTAAGGTAGGACATGCTATTGTTATTTTGCTAAATGGGCATGATGTCAAAATATCTTCTATACTTTGGCTTATATCCATAGACCTGGCTACTCTCAAGCTTGGTTATAGAAGCTTCTTCTTGTAGCAGGTAGTCAGGGTCAGGTGCAGAACTGGGCAAAGTGCTCATAATAAGAGACTGAGTGTTCAGCCCTAAATGTAACATCTACATTAACCCTCCAATACTTCAAGAGCATAGGAAACATTGCAAAAGAAAGAATTTGAGAGCCAAATGATGGGGCGGAGTGTTGGGAAAAATGCTGTCTTCTGGACATGGAGTGATTATTCTAGTTAGAACGCACATCAGCTATGGTTAGCCGCACCAGACCTACACAAGATCAAGCCAGTCACGATCCTAGCACAGATGGGGTAGATGATCTCCAAGTGCCAACCCCAAGTGAGGCTCTGTTGGCAGTTGATAACTACTAGGGAAGGGAGAATCACTCTTTGTGGAGGATGTGGCCACTGGCAGGGTTCCCATGATCCAGTAGATTGGCCTCATAATCATGCACATATGGGCATCACTACCTGGACTTTAAAGACATGAAGCTTGGAATGTATGTGGGATGTGTTGGAAGGTATGTGGAGTGTGTTGGATGGACATGGGATGAGATGGAGGGGTGGGGGTATAGTTACGATCATATTTCGTTGTATACATATGCAAACATCTCAGAAATAAAAACAAATTTTAAAATTTTTTTAAAAGAGGAGAGCTTTGTCTTTGGCCATCTTTCTGCAGCTCTCATTTGAAGCTTGAGATGGCAGTTCTTTTATCGGTCCTGCACCTGTACAGCAGAGCGTATGGTACGTCCTGCGGTGACTTCATACACGTAACATTCCCACCACATTCAGAGATCCTTTTGTCTGTGGAATCTAAGGGAATGAGATTGCCAAAGCTTGTGCATATAATCTGGAAATAAATGTATGTGAGATGTGATGTTTGTTCGTGTATTTATTACACATGCATATGTCTAGACAGACATAAGCACATTCTTCAAAATTAATTTTCCAAAATACTTTATAAAACCCCATTTTTCCTCCTGTTTTCGTCTTTTGATTCTGACAGGAGCTTGGTCCCTCCACAACTGATAAACCATCCATGTTCATCTGTCTTCCACCTCCTTCCTGCAGCGCCTTGCCTCAGCCACAATACAAGCTGAATATATGCCTATGCACATGGCATCCCAAATTATAACCTCCCAGTCTCGGGATTGTTTGCAAAGGGCTAAAAATTGCCACACTCATAAAAAAAAGAAAAACAAAACAAAACAAAAATGGCAACCTTGTTTGCCTTGCCAGTCTGTCAGAGCTTGAAAAACAAACTTCATACCAGAAAGACAAACATACACAGCAAACAAGGAGACTGGGCTGCTGACAAAGCTGAGATCATTTCCAGGCCAGGGAACAATGGCAGAGAGCACAGCCTGATGGGTATGGGAACGAAGCTAGCTGCGAACCCTGTGGGAAGACGGAAGGTTGACCCCAGCCCCAGAACCCAACAGCTGAAACAGCTGTGAGCTAGCTGCCCTCCACACCCTGTGGCCAAGAGTTCACAGAGCTGACGCTATGCTACCTAAGAATTCCATTCTGCTTAATCTTCTTGAGTCACTGCCAAGGGGGAGGGAGGCCTTGGTTCCCTGGGACTCCTGCTTCCTAACTGGATTCCCCCAGTTGTATAATGCCAGGTACTCGCATACACACATCCAAAAGACACTGAAATCCCAGTTTCTCAAATCATTGTTGGAATGAATCAAAGCCCATCGACTGCACATTTCCTGGAAGGCTCCCTTTTACAACCTCTGATGAGACACAAAATGAAAAGGCGACTTTGGCGGAGATCGATAACAACAGTTTATATTAATATTCCACAGGAATCCTTTCTTCCAAGGACTCTAGAGAGCCTGCGAGGAGATTGGATTCTACCCCAGTTCCAGTTCCAGCAGGAATAAATGGCAGAGTCTGGCAGCCTCCTTGCAAACCTCAGCTCTGTTCTCTAGAGGATGAGAACACTGAGCTGAGCTGCATGAACCACAAACCCTGGCCTTTGTTCGTGTATGATCGGCTGGGCAAAGTTTAACAGCTGCTGGACCCAGAAGTGTCAGGGCAGATCTTGCTACCTGAAGGCTTATGTGTCAGTCACCACTTAAGGAAGTTTGGATTGTGGTGGGTGAACTCAACAACGCAACAGCACACCTCTGATTGGCGATTTCTGTTTAACAACCACTCCAGTGGCCTTTTCCCTCCTGTGATATTCTGGGGTTGGTATTGTTGTGCCCATCATTTCAGTCTGGCCAGTGGCGGAGCCAATAAGCTAGGATTTGAACCCAGTCCTTTCTGATCCCTATTTCTTTGCCTTGTTTTGTCCCTGCTGATGCATGCTGACCACCCCCACCCCAGTGCCCAGCTAAGGCAGAATCTAACATTTGCTAGCCCACATCAGACTCATTTCCCCTCATTATGCCAAAGGAACAGGACTCAGAACTGTTAAAATTCCTCATTTCTTGAACTTTGGCACATCCCCATCCTTACTGATCCAACCTTTCCTCCATCTTCCCTCACTGCTAAGATGTCTTTCCCTGCAGACCCTGTGTCAATCTCTGCATGTATCTCAGGGTCTTGGGCACTGATCTAGAACATGGCCTGGGGGACACAGTGTCTAACAAGAATGTACACATAAGCAGGGAACATGGCCTGCATTGTTCTTTGTTTCCTTGATTAATTCTCTAACTGGGCAAGCGTTCATTAATCACATATTACATGCTATGCAGGGGTGCAGACAGATTGACCACATGCCTCATTTTCCTCTGGTACAGGATCCCAGATACTTGCAATCAAGAGAGTTAATGCAACCAGCAAAAGCAAAAGTTAAGACTTAATGTTGGTGCCTCTTTTTCTGTCTCAGGCTCCGGCTCTGTGCCTGGCACTAGGATTATCAAAACCTGGTCCAGAATAAGGAGATGTGAGCAAAATACCATGGCTGGCTCCCCTTCTTAAAGTAGAAAATGCAGTCTCTACCTCAAAGGAGAAGTATTGGCGAGGTATTGGGCTGAGCAGTTGAGTTTAACAGATTGAACTAAATTTAATTTTCCTGCTGTTGGAACTAAATGTGGAGTGAGTGAAGTCTATGGGGAGGGTGTCGTATTTCCCCCCCAGCTGAGTGCTGAATATCAATCATGGAAAGTCCATACAACATGGCATTCTGGAAGCATGACAAACATGTCCTTGTTTCTCTAAACTCAACCCTTGTTTGGGTAGGAAGCTTCCACCCACTGGAAACCTCCTGTGCCCCATGGCCTGGGATGAGCAGGTAGCAAAAGTCTTGTACACCCTCAGACAACACGCATTTGTCATGGCTGGTTTGGTTCCAGGCTCCTGGACAACAGATGGGACATTCTGCCACATAAGGGCTGTGGCCCCCAGTATAGAATAGCACCACAGGAACAGGGAGGAAGAGTCTTGATGGAGGGTGTTGAAAAACAGAGTCAAGGCCAGTCTGCTTTGCCCTGTCCTTCAAGTCAGTCTTAATGTGTTCTAGGGAGTCTGGAAGGACAGGGGTCCCCAGTGATCAAAATCCCACATGCACCAGTGTCCACAAGGCTGCTGTCTCACTGTGACGTCATACATGTGTGGAGGGGGCTTCCATCAATGCTCCAACTTACAAGTAAGGGGGGTGCTTTGCTGGAATGAGATGGTACACCAGAATCACCTAGGAAACCAGCTGAGGACCCGGGCTTTGCCATCGAGCATAAGCTCTGGCCTCTGGCTTGAGGCAAAAGGGAGACCAGCTGTCCAAGGCAGCTGATGCGGCAGCATGAACAGGAGAGTCCAGGCCCCTCTCCCATATTCCTGCCAGAAGCAAGGAGGGTCCATGCTGCCTGCCAGCTCAGCCTGGATGGAGCCCGACCTCTCTAGGGTTTTCCCCGCTCTCCAAGCTCCCTCTAGCATCCTGGAGAAACCTGTGCAGCCCATGTCACAAGTCTGGGCTTGCTTCTTCATCTGGGAAGTCCAAAACAGAGCTATCTGTGTCCTACGATGCCATCCTCTCTTCCTAATCCCTTCCTCCTCCTCCTTCGTGATGTATCCTGTGAGAGGAGAGGGGCCCCTTATCCTCACACTTACCGTCCACATTTCTGTCCTGAATCCTTTCTAGTAACTGCCTCAGGTTTGACACAGAGGCACCAGAAGAAAGGATTTTCCTCCCTCTGCCCCCTAGGCTAGACCTTTCCTGGAGGCAGTTGACAGGCAGCAGACCAGCTACAGCCCCAGTGCTTCTGCTAAGGAAACCTGGGAGGAATTAATGCAGAGCAGTCACAAAGAAAGCCACCAGCTTGCATCTCACGATCATACCCTGTGTCTTGAGAGACAGGCAGCTCCCATTGCAGTTCATTCTCATTTCATTTTCCCATGAATCGTGTGGACTGGATGTTCTGATCCATTCCATGAATGAGGAAAGAGTGTGCACAGGAATTACTGAGTCCTTCCACAAATACTTACAGGATGCCAGACACACGTCTGTAGAATAGATGAGTCACAGATTGATTACTAAAGCAGATCTGAACAAGTTGAGGCCATGGGGTTAATCTTATTCAGAATTTTTGTTTTTCTTCTCCACACAATCTATTTTGGATTGAACTGTCCTATCCACATTAAAAAAAAAATCTATACATTGAAGTCCTAACTCAGAATTTTAAGATGCGACTCTATTTAGAGAGAAGGCTTTTAGGGAAGGAACTGAGTTCTGCTGGCGGGGGTGGGGGTGGGGGTTCTGATAGAATAAGAATATCATCTTCGTAAGAGGAATACATAAGACACCCACAGAGGAAACGCCGGGCCAGGCCAGGCCAGGAATCTGGTCACATATAAGCCAAATAGGGAGGCTTCAACTGAAATCAAAATAGTCGGGGCTTTGACCTTGGGCATCTAGGATCCGGAACAAGGAGAGAGTCAATCTCTGTTGTTTAAGCTCCCAGCCCGGGGTGTTTTGTTTTCACAGCTTAACAGACAGACGTCCTAGCTCCCTGCCACGGTTAATACATGTCTGTTTGACGAGGCCCTGGGATTCCGGGGAGACAGACTGGCTTTATTCCTTTGAGATTTGCTGTTCAGATTTCTTCATCCCATAAGTGCCTGCCATTTGCTGGGCCTCCTGCTGACACTCTGGTAAGACAGAGATGGAAATAGCCTCCTCCTGTCCCCAAGTAGATGCTGTCTAGGACAAATTGGGTGGATAGGCAAGGATGCTTTCCTACAGAAGGGATGCTCAGAGGTACCAGGTCCCCGTGTGGTCAGCCTGGAGCAGAGCGATTCACTGCAAGACTGAGTTTTTCAGGGGAGACTTACAGAAAATGAATAATGAATGTATTCTTAGTGAAAGAGAAAAGGAGTAAGAGAAAGCAGGAACTCCAAATTCCTTAGTCTGTCTTCTTAGCACTGCTTCTCGCTTTGGGTCCATTCTCACATGTATCTGCTCAGCCTCACCCTGGGGCATCCCATCCTAGGCCTTGTTGAGAGGCTTGCAGATACCTTGGCGTCCCTTGGGACACTTCTCTGGCTGATATGGACACCTCCTTCCCATCTGCTCTCTAACACATAATCCCCCTTTTCCATTTCAACTTCACTCCATAGTCACTTCCTCGTGGTGTCCTTCCAGATGGCTCCATGTGGAAGCAACCACTCCTTTGACCCCCATCACAGCCTCTGCAGACAATGATTTGTGGCCCATGGGAAACGTTGTCCCCTTGGTTTCTTTATATATCGGATCCCCTTTACTAGTACATTAGCCTCTAGCAGCAACCATGGCGTATACGACTTTATCTTTCAGGATATTAGAATTTAACTAGGTATTCTGTTTTCTATTGGGTTGATAAGCAGGTGCCCTGCTAGGAAATGGGACTGGCCGACTTACTTAGCGGAGTCGGGGCCCCACTTACTTGTCTGCAGGCAGATTTGTAGCTTGAATCATTCTTGTTTTGTGGCAGGCATGGCTGTCTCCCTCCCCGTGTTCTCAGTCCTGTGGTCAGCACAAGAGACAGAGAAGATACGGAAATCTCAAGAACTCAGCAAGATTTTGCACAATGGAATCCTAAGTGTTGAGAAGCATGGAGAAAAGGGAGAAAAGACTTGAAAAAAAAATCAGAAAGTAAAAAAAGCCAATATGGACTTGGCCTTCACCAGAGATCCACACAGCTTTGGGGACAGATTTCCTAAGCTGAAACTTGAAGGGAAATCGCTTGGATATTATGCCACCCTTCCCAGAATTTTAAGCAGGGGCAAGTGAATGTTTCCCCAGAATCCCCTATCAATTGCAGCGACTGACATTCACGTCGGTCCCGTGGCACCTGCTTCCACCAAATGCTAGTGTTTAACATTTCCCACAGTGTTTCTAAACTCGAATTTGCTCACTGCTACCAGCTAGGAACAGATGCACCAGAGAAAACCTATTTGAAAGTGGGTGGCTTATTATGAACAACTGAGGGTCTATAAAAAAATCTCAACAAGAGCTGGAAGAAAAAAAATTAAAAACTGCCAGAAGCTCAAAAAAAAATTCTCTTCCTAAGAAAACAGAAGAGTTTTCTGCAAACCCTGCAAGTATGGAGGGGCCTGGTTTCAGTAGTACTCTGCACCTTGGGATCAGTTCCCCAAAGTTTTCTTTTTCATGAATGCAAAATTGAGTTACAGCCTGTATTAGTTAGGGTTTCTATTGCTGTGGCAAAACGCCATGACCAAAGCAACTTAGGGAGGAAAAAGTTCCTTTCTGCTTACAAGTCTTTGGTTACCCTCCATCACTGAGTGAAGTCAGGCCAGAAACTCAAGGCAGGAACCTGGAGGCAGGAGCTTATACAGAGGCCATGTGGGGTACTGCTTACTGACTTGCTCCCCATGATTTGCTCTGCCTGCTTTCTTATAGAACCCAGGACCACCAGCCCAGGGATGGCCCCACCTACAGTGGGCTAGGCCCTCCCATAATAATCATTAATAAAGAATACGCTCAACAGACTTGCCTACAAACCAGTTTTATAGGGGCATTTTCTCTCTGAGTCCCTCTTCCTAAATGACACCAGTTTGTGTCAAGTTGACATAAATCTAACCAACACAACTGATCCCTTGTCAACTTGACATATAAACACATCCCTGTTATACATTTCCCTTCTTGTCCTCACAATGTCACATTAATATTAATATATAACAATATAAAATATTCTAACGTTTTAAAGTGCCATCAACTTAAAAAATCTCAACATTTAAAAGTCCAAAATCTCTTTAAAAGTTCAACCCCTCCCTAGAATTCCAAAGTCAGTCTTTGGAGCTCCTGTAAAATAAAAGATGAGTTACAGACTTGATTAGGTTTGTGTCAAGTTTACAAAACCAACAGGGCCTGGCCCTGCCAAAAGCACTTCTTGAGGCCCAAAGGAGTAGCCTCCCAGAACCAGCTTTGAGGGCACTTCCAGATGCAAAGAAGCAAGTGCATCCTTTCCCTGCCCCGAACTTCCTCATGCCATGGCAGTAGCATAGTTGCCCTAAGTGTAAAATCATGCCCCATCTCAATTCCCTGTGGCAAAAGTCTCTCTGTTGCTCAAACAAAAAGTCATAACATTCATGGACTATTGAATATGTATGTAGCTACTGGATTTGTTTGAGAGGGGTGTTGCTGGTGTGTGTGTATGTATGTGTGTCTGTGTGTGTATGTGTGTGTGATGTAACTCAGACTGACCTTGAACTATCCAATCAGTCCAAGATGACTTTGAACTTCTGATTCTCTTGCCTCAACATCCAGAGTGCTTGGGTTCTAGGTGTGGACCACCACCACCACCACCACACCCAGTTAATGGGGGGCTAGGATCAAAGCCAGGGCCTCACACTTGCTAGGCAAGCACTCCACCAACTGAGCTACATCATCAGCTCTAAGCATGATAAATTTGAATTTTGAAGGCTGTGTATCCAAAATCTTATTGGAAAGAAATATACAGATCATTGTAACTGGTATATTGGCTGCATAGTAAAATTTTAGTTACATTTTGTTAAATAAAATACACTGATAACTTCATGTGTAGCTTTTCCACAGTGACAACAAAAAAATTAAAATTATACTTATGGTTGACCTGTACAGCTCCTTTCAAAATCAAAAGCATATTTTAATCTGAATTATTTTATCTTATTGAAAACACTGCACGAAACATCGAGTCCCCAGTCTTTGACAGAAGCCCCAGAATTAACAAAAACGTCCCGAGTCATGGTGGAGGGAGCAGAATTAGTCAGCATCGCTGGCAGCCGAGGACGCAGACAGCTGCTTCTGTCATACACTGGGCCTGCCCTCGAGCTTGGATTGACTTTACTTCAGCACAGATTCCTCACGTGTTCTCATAAAATACACTTAGCGACCCACACTCTTTAGGCAGACATTGTCATGGAAGCTATGGCTTCAGCATATGCTGTGGAACTGTTTTGAGAGTCTCTGGTCAGTCATCTATCCCCTGGACATTTTCCAAGCCTTTTCTAAGTGCCAGAAACTGAACCCTAATTATAGAGGCAATAGGGTAGGAGGTATATGACACAGCAGTTCATGTTGAGCAGAGATTCCTAGACCAGTGTGGGTGATGGTGGGGAGACTCTGAGTACTCCATGGCAAATGGTACCTACCAGGTAATGTCTTTCAGGTTCCAGGGATAAGTCACTGTCAGGTGCTACTGTAGATGGACCCAATGTCAGGAGCAAGCTAACCAGGGGCCAGAGGCATGGTGCCTTACTGGGTCCTGGGCCAGAAGTTGTGGTCCTGGGCCACAACTCATGATGTGATAGGTTGAAGAAGAAAATCCCATGAGAACAATATTCTACAATATTAAGATGTGAGTCATTCTCTGGACTCTGAGGTAAGAGATATTTCTGGCACTACCAGGGACTCATCTCATTGTCCTCAGTCTTTAGTGAATGGTGATGTTCCCTTGGTGACATTTTTGTAGGGATTTAGAGAAAAGCCAGAGAACCTTTGCTGTACCAGGGAAGACAGGGCAGAACAGGTGAACACTGAGACTGAGGGTGATGAGTGACTCAGGCAATGTGCCATATCAGATGTGGAGGTGTTAGGAGGCTCCTGGGCTTCCTGGGAGGATCCAAGCCAGAATGTCAACCTAGGCAAGTCAAGCTGGGTACTACATGTGCCAAGCAAGCTCTTCTCTAACATTAAAAGTGAAAGATATTTTGGGAAGGGTGGCGTAATCCCACACACAGCTCATGTGAGAAAACGTGGTCTTCTCAAGAGATACTAACAACTGGACTCCCACATTCAGAAGGAAGTTAGACCTCCACCTCAGACCACGGAAAACTAACTTGGAACTCATGAGGGAAGTTTGGCACAACGATCCCAGTGCTTGGAAGGTAGAGGAGAAGAGCAACGGGGATGGACGCTGGAAGATTGCTGTGACTCTGAGACTAACCTGGGTTATGGCATGAAACTTTGTCTCCCCACAATGATGACAAGGAAGAAGAGGAAGAGGAGGAGGAGGAGGAGGGAAGGAGGGACAAAGGGAGGAGGCATGAAGAGAAGGAAGGGAGGAAAGAAAGCTATGGAAACAAAAATTAGTTCGAATGCATAAAGAACTAAATGATGCAACTTTAGAAAACATGGGCATAAATACTGTTGGATTACACAACAGTTTCATAGATTATGTCATTAAATGCCAAGCCCCAAACAAAACAAATAGAACTTGGGCAAAATGATGAATGTTTAGACTCCAAGGACACTGCCTGCCACGAATGTGGGACGAGAACTGGGAGAAACAGAGAACCTATTCACGAGTCATAGTCATAAGAAAGATGCGAACTGAAGGGCAGGGAGGTGTGGGACGCTGACTACAAGGCACAGTGACATTTCACTCCTGAGCCCTCAGCAGCTGTGATGCCCTGCACACATAAGATTGGTCCCACCAACCTTCTCCCAAGAAGGTGGAGGCTCCCATCTCCTCCTAAGGATCGATAAGCACTTAACGGTTGCTGGGGGAGGGAGAGACGTTTCCTCGGTGGTGAGGCCCTTGGCAGATGTCTGTGCTCCCGTAAGCCCTTCTCCCTTGTGCGTATAAGCATCCCTAATTAAACTCATTGATTATCTACCCCCATGAAATAAGAGACAGGGAGGTAGAATGGGGACTTTCTGGGAAGAGGGCGAGCATAGACAGTATCGGCAGGAGTGAGGGGGCTATCAACATACAAACTACATGTATGGATACACAGGAAGGTCATAATTCAACACATTTTTCTTGTATGAAACTTTTAAAGTTTTTTTTAAGTGAAAAAAAAGAAACCACAGCATGGCATCAGTACCACTCACTATGTTGACCATCAGCACACATGTGAACAACAACCAATGCCGGCTGGGATCCGAAGAGCAGAGTCTTCACCCGTGGCTGGTAAAGTCGCCTTGTGGCAACCACTTTCAGTTTCTGAGAAATTAAACCTAAAGTCACCATAGGACCTAGTCAGTCGGCTCCTATAAGAATTAAAAAAAAACAAAAACAAAAACATATGCACACAAATGTTCCCCGCCGTGTGATTCAAAATGGTCAAATCTGGAAACCCCACCTCCATAAAGCGGCATCTTAGTCCAGCCCCATGAGGAACGGCACGCTGGTGTGAGCTATAACACACACACACACACACACACACACACACACACACACAGCAAAACTGGAAAGCAGTAAGCGAAAGAGGAAAGATTCAGACAGTTGTGTCATATGGGACCCACTCACATGAGATCGCCAAAGAGGGCCACGGGGTCATGATGGAGTGAGGCTGGGATAGAGGGAGAATAGAGTGGCCCCTGAGGGACATGTGGCTAATTTTGACAAGAATATTCTGGAGTTAGGTAGCACTGATGGGTGGACAACTTGGACAATTGTAGACTTTATGAGGGGGATGTCATGGTATATGATTATATTCCAATAAAAAAGAAATCTTGACCTCTAATGCTTGAGGTGTGGGGAGACATGCAGGCACAAATGGGAAATCTGGACACAGACACGTGTATATACACACATACATGTATGTATATACAAGCATGTAATGAGCACCTCCTGCAAGTTACTCCCTTTTGTGAGATTTCATATATATGCACACAATACATATGTGTGTATTCTTTACTATGAATGTTTACATTAGTAACTAAAGTCCACATTGCAAAAATGGAAAAGCTGAAGCCCACAGGTCTGTCTAGACAGAATGAATGGGTCAACAAATCTAAATGAAGCTATCTCTATTCCTACTGAATCCAGTTCAGACAGTTTTTAGATCCAGTTAACACGGGTTGTCTTCAGAGTCATATGTATACAACACTGCTTCCCAATCTCCTAAACACCTCTGCAGAATGTAGCAAAAGGCAGTTTATCTCAGAGAAGGGAATGAGTCCACACCCAGCACCATGCCTCTTTGTAGCCCTAAAAGCTGTAGAGTCAGCAAGTCACACAGAGTGACTGTCTAATAGATGAAACATGTTTGTGCTGTTGGTTTCCATTGACCATAGTTCTCATGTGGTATATGAACCAGCCCCTCTGGTATTGTGCAAGGTCTGTAGATGTGGAGTACCAACAGATTACATTGGGTTGTTATTATCCTTCACACTAAGGAAAGCTCAAAACACTAGGTGAAAGCTAGCACAAAGATCCATAACTGTTCAAAGTTCAGAGAATAGATAATTGTGCAGTCTCTGGCACCCGTGAGTACATTTATAACACAACCCCTGCACCTAAGGCTCAGAGACCATTTCAGAAGAGGCTGCAGGAAGATTGTAAGGACACCTGCTTTGAGATATCTTTAGCTGTGTGTGTGTGTGAAATCTCAATAATAAGGCTGTCTAAACAGGACCTGCATGATGATGTATAACAGGAATCTTAAAGGTCTTGTTAATAAAAACAAACACATAGCCACGTATTGGGGTGAATTCTGAAAGATCAGAGGAGCAGAACAAGCCACAGCTAACCTCACCATGCCAACTTCTCAGTCGATCCTGTTTCCTCAAACAGAAGCCTCTGAGTCCTTATCCGGAATGGATCTCAGCTGAACTGCTACTCAAAAGCCTAAAAGCTAAAAAGTCTCTAGTTCCATGA
Source organism: Peromyscus aztecus (assembly GCA_902168405.1). Classification (NCBI taxonomy): domain Eukaryota; kingdom Metazoa; phylum Chordata; class Mammalia; order Rodentia; family Cricetidae; genus Peromyscus; species Peromyscus aztecus. The sequence goes on from CABHPQ010154982.1 coordinate 36,104, forward strand.
ACCCTGAAGTGGTCATCCCTAAACACATATACAGACAAGTGGCACCAACACCAAATGTAGGGAGGTATAAACATTCATATGTACGTGTATTAATATATGTACATGATGTATATGAAAATAAAAATTGAAAGAAAAAAAGCTTGAATTTAAGAACAAGGGACATTGGAGAAGTTGCAGGAGTAAAAGGAGGGATAGAAATAATACAAATAAAGTACTCATAAATATAATTCTCAAAAAATATTCAAAAAGCATTTCTTTTAAGTGAGTGATACAAGATGAAGCCCTACACTCTTCCATAAAACCACAGGACATCTCTGAAACTCCACACAGTACAGGCACATCACACACAGTTATACCAGTAAACCACCAGCCCCGGTTAAACCACCCAAGAGCAGCATTCCCCAAGAGCAGCATTCCCCAAGAGCAGCATTCTGCTAAATGTCTCTGCTGTGGCTCAGTGGTTCCAGTGTCAGCGGATCAACCAATCTCAATAGTTCTCTGAACCAAGGCCATCTGACCACACACAATTAACTGTAGAGTCAGGCATATTGTGGGAAGGCAGAAATGACATCAGAAAGTACACAAGTAGACACTGAGAGGAAGCCGTGGGACAGGGGCAGCTCTGCAGAGAGGCTTCTGGTTCACATTTTGCTTTCACACTGAAAAAAGCTGTGGTCCAGATAGGAAGGAATGACTCACTGGGTCCAAGGCACAAATGTCCCCTCCTCCTCACAATCAAGGGCTGAATTCTCCAAGGCTAAGACAATGCTAAGAAGGAAAAGGGTCCCTGAGACAGGGTCTAGATATGAAGTCCGAAGACCTGGGATGGGCAAGCACCCTACTGGGTCACATGACAGGATCATGAATGTGCAGTGACACCCTGGCCTACACGAGGGATGGGCAAATAAGGGAGGGAAGACTCCAGGAGCCGTGCTGAGCCACAGCTAGTGGCTTGGGTCTGCACACTCATGCTACAATCAGCTCAGCTCATAGCTCTAGGAAGCATCCATTCCCGAGGGTAGCAGAGAAAGTTGCCAGGTCTGGGGAAGCTTTTCAGGAAGTCGGATGCTTGGTCCTGCAGGTGAAAACAATACCAAGGTAGGACAAGGTCTAATCAATGGTCATGCAAGGCTCCAGCCCCAGGGACAGTGAGTTGACCAACACCAGATAACCTTCCATGTTGGCCAGTCCAAATTCAGGGCAAGGTCTGAAGAAGCAAAGACCAACAGAAGCCAGGATAATCAGACTCAGCAGGAGGTGTCTGCTGATGCATAGAGGGCTAGCAAGAGAAGAACCCGAGTGGCTTGCTATAAACACACTGCTTGGAGAGGCAGGATGGGCACCAGCCCCCTGCATTTGAAGTCCACCAGCTGGCCTAGGTACGCAAATCAAGGTGATACTCCACTAGAATTCAGACCAACATCTCTAAGATATGGATGGCCATCTCTTCCAAGAGGGGCCCAGTCGGAATAAGAGTGAAATTGTGCAAAGTCGCCATCACACAGGGCTCAGTAGCTGCTGAAGGAAACTGAGGCCAAGGATGCTAGCAGCCTCCCTCCACCTCCCTGGGCTCTCTGCACCTGGCAGAGCTCAGTCACAGTCTCATTTCATTTGACCTTCCTTGATACACACATGAGGCAGAAAGTAGAAGAATGTTGATCTGCACAGAAGAGGAAGCTGACTCAACATGAAAAGACATCCATCAAAGGAAGAGGGCTGGTCGGTACAGAGGTGAGGGCCACTGCCTCCATTCTCACTGAAGCTCATAGCTAATGCCTTATTCCAGTGGCCAGACTCCTCCCCCGGAAGCAAGCCAATCACATTTCCAGGGTCACATTTACATGGAGTGTGTGCTGGAGGCATTTATATGCCTCTCAGCCAACAAGTTGGGCTGAACGCCTTTCCTTGAATAGGAACATAAATTGCATCGCATTAACTTTTCTAGAAAAAAAAAAGAAAGATAGAGTGAGAACAAAACATGCTTTGGCTTCATCCTAATTTAGCTCCTGGATCTTCCTTTGTATCACTCACTAGGTGTGATCGGCTTTGAAAAATGCAATTGCCAAATTGAGACTCTCTAGGAAACTCTTTCTTGTGTTTTTTTTTTCTAATGTGCTGTGCCCAGTGTCCCTAGGGACATCCAAGGGAATATGGACTGTGGTTCAGGAAGGTCAAGAGGTCATGGGGACTTTCCCTGGTTTGGTGTCATCTTTAAGTGAGAGGGTGGGGGACACCTGCTGCTATACCAATGGATAATGGGGATGTATGTCATCAAGGCACAGAGCAACTCAGAGAGGGTTCATATAGGATGCTGAGGACATGACCACGAGGACTCTCCATGTACATGTCTCACAGGCCACCAACATTAGCAGGCAGAGATCCCAGGGACAAAACTGGTGGACTCAGAAGTGGTCTGACCATGTACAAGTCCTGGCCTCACTGACTAGTTATCGACAGGCAACTTCTTCACTTGTGATAGGGTTGTGTCCTCATCTGTGCTTCTAGGACAGCTGCAGAAGTTCTGGTTGTGGAGAAACCAGAAGGGAAGATAGACATGGTACCATATCTCTATTAAGCACACTCCTCCTGGTTTTCCTTTCACTGTGAATTCTTCAATCCAACCTTCCATTGCCCTACCTACCCATGTACTTGGGATGGAGGTAGAAGAGTCAACACAGCATCTTGTCTCTACTCCACTGCATCTAATCCTCTCAAGTCTGATCTTTTCTTCATAGCCACCCTCAGCACCTTAATACACAAACTAGTTCCCTTCCAGAAGGATCCTCATCTCCAATCACATGAGTGAAGTCAGAAGTTTTTAAAATAAAAATCAGGTAATGGAGACTTGGTCTGTAGCTCAGTTGGTAGAGTATTTATTTGCCTAGCATCCTCGTTTGCTTTCTAGTCCTGTAATAGAATGCCATGACCAAAAGCAACATGGGAAGTGGAGGGTTTATTTGGCCTAAATATTCCCAATCACAGCTCATCATGAAGGGAAATCGGGGCAGGAACTCAAAGCAAGGATCTCAAGGCAGGAGCTGAAGTGGAGACCACAGAGGGACACTGCTTACTTGCTTTCTCCTCAGGGTTTGCTCAGCCTGCCTTCTTACACAACCCAGGACCATCTGCTGAGGGGTGTCCCTATTCACAGTGGGGTGGAACTCCTGAACCAATCATCAGTCAAGAAAATGCCCCCCAGACTTGCCTTCAGGCAGTCATGTGGAGGCAATGCCTCAGTTAGGAGTCCCTCTTCCCATGGAACTTAACGCTTCTGTCGGGTTGACAAAATCCAACCAGCAGAGTGGGTGTGGTAGCCTGCCTATAATTCCGGAGCTCAGAAGGCAAAGGAAGGGGAGTCGGGCAAATTCACTACCTAGATTACCGAAATCGGCAAGCTCCGGGTTCAAGGAGTGACAGTAAATACAACAGAGAGTGGTCCAGGAAGATACCAGCTGTCAGGTTTTGCCTCCGTGTGCATGCACGCTTGTGCTTTCTCTGTCTCTGTCTCTGTCTCCCCTCCCCTTTCCCTCCTCTCCCTTCCCCTCTCTCCCCTCCTCTCCCCTCCCCTCCCTTCTCCTCTTCCCTCCTCTCCTGTCTCCTCTTTCTGTTTTCCCAATGTACAAATCTCTCCAGTCTCAGCAGTTTCATAGATAGCATTTGTACTGCAGTGCTCCCCTCATCTGGAGTGCTCCCCTCACAGACTGGCTCCTCACCCTGAGGGAGAAGGAGCCATGCTACTCGATCTGAAAAGTCATTCCTGAGAATGCATTCTGCCCTTCTCAGCATACGAGACAGTATTGGGGTACACACTATGCATCCATTTGTGTGCATAGGTGGAATTTACATCTTCACCCAACACAGTATCTTCTAGACAGGCTTGACTGCTTATTACTTGATATGTAGTTTGGATAGAATCTGGGATATATCCACTGGAACTGAATGTGTTGGGGTAAAAAGCAAGGGAAAAGAAATCCCATATTGATTTTTTTTTTTTATCGTTCCTTTCTCTAGTTTTCTTTCTGTTGCTGTGATAAAACTGACCAATAACAACTGGGAAAGAAAAGATTTATTTTAACTTACAGCTTGTAGTCAACCATTGTGAGGAGCCATGGCAGGAACTCACAGTAAGAATCTAGAGATAGGAACTGAAGCGAAGACCACAGAGGAACACTGCCTTGCTCTTCACGGTTTGCTCAACCAACCTTCTTATACCACTCAGGACCTCTTACACAGGGGTGGCATCATCCACAGAAGGATGGGCCCTTCTATATCAATCACTAGTAAAGAAAATGCCCCACAGACGTGCATAAAAGCCAGTCCAATGGAGGCAATTCCTCAACTGAGGTTCCCTCTTCCCGGGTATGTGTCAAACTGAAAAAAAAATCTACGCATGACATTGCCTGTTGACCATGTTCCAGGTATGTTTAGCTAAAATGCACGAGAAAATTGACATGACTACTAGAAAATTGATGAAACTTACAGCTGGACATGTGGAGAGATAAAAGGAACCAATGACCTGAAGCAGAGGAATTAGCCACACTTGTAAGATCAGAAGGCACTTAAATATTAATGAAAGAAACTTAAGACACCTATGCACATAGAGACATGTGTGGACAAGTTATGGAATCCCATGTAACTTTCATCTGAAGCTCTTAAGAAGGACCCAAGGCAGGCAGAGATGCCCATTGCAGAGGACTTCAGATTCACACCATACCCCGGATGCACTGGCAGTGAGCTCCCCTGAGTCACTGGACAGCCATGAGGAAGGATAGGGGATGAATTCCAGCATCATCTTTGGGTCCTTTTTTCTTGCTTTCAGGCAGGACCTGTGCCCTTACTGAGGCAGGGAGGACAGCTGTCTCAGTTCCTCTTTTGTTGTCCGCCACCCTTCTAACTAGAAACAAGTTCCTCCTCCCTTGTCTTCATCAGTTTATCTGGGATGGTGAATGTGCCTGAGTCACCTTATCTCCCTGAAAAGGACAGCCCCCTTCTCTCAGTTCTGAGAGGCCACCAGGGAAATGCTTGTAGGAAATGTCAAACTGGTAGCAGTCTATCTACCACAGCACAGGCCCATGACCTCAGGCCGCCACTACTCATGAACAGGACAGCAGCCAACTTTGGCTCTGCCTCTCTCCATTGAGGGGTCAAGGAACAGCCTGTTTCTCCACAGGAAACCCACATCAAAGGCCAGAGACCCTTAGGCAGAGAGTGGGGCTGTG
>CABHPQ010154983.1:4454-45136 GCA_902168405.1 Peromyscus aztecus
TATCTATCTATCTATCTATCTATCTATCTATCTATCTATCTATCTATCTATCATCTACCTCTATCTGTCTATCTGCCTACTTTCTATCTGTCTGTTAATAGATGTGTATACTTTATAGTTGCCCCTGGTTCCTGAGATAGTACTACTAAATCTTTTCAGATGGAAGAGTTAGAAAAATCTTTGAGATAATTCTTAGATTCTTTTGTTCTAGTTAAATTACTTTATCAGAGCTCTTTCACAGCCTGAGAGGGAGATTCAGTGCTAACTTAACTAAGGATAATATTAAGAATTCAGAATTGCTTTCTTTATTGTTTTTCTCATTATTTTGCTACTGTGATAGGGTGTATTAGTATACCATAGAGGAAAAGTGTTAGGGTGACAACCTGTGCCCCATGTCAGGTTTGACCCCTTGTCCTCAATAAGCCAAATAAGAGCAGAAAGGGAGGGTATGATTCAGTGTAGACAGAATGAGAAGATGGACAATCAGATCCAAGGACTCCACATCCCTTGTCCAGAAGTGAGATGAAAGTTGAAATACTGGGCAAAAGGTATTCACATATAAACAGTCCCCTCAACAGAATTCTAGAATTCATGTGGTACAAATACTTGCATATAGCCAAATACGAAAACACTCATATCCACAAAATATTTTTTTTTTTTACTTTATGTATGATGTGTAGAATTCTGGGAAATTTTGTCAGAAGGTTTCTCTGCAAAGAGCTTTAAAATTTGAATGGATGGAAGATGAAAGGATGTCTCTTTTCTGAATATATATAAGGTGGTCCACAAACAAATATCTCTCTTTAGGCACAATTCCCAACAATGTTCTGTACAAATGGAGAAAACATTTTAGGAGAACATTCGATCTGCTAGTTCTATGTGCCACACAAGTTTTCAGCACTAAGAATTTTTCACTTTAAAACTTACTTGTTTGTTTGGGAAAGGGTGGCTTCTCTCCGTGCAGAAATCAACGAAACTGGTGGTTGTGACATGCTTTTGAGTTTGGGGAATATAATGATGTATCCATTCAAGTTGGCAGAAATGGGGAATTGAACTTTTCTCCTTGGTTCCTTTTATTTGGAAAAGATACTCCTAAGTTATCAAAGAGCAGAGGTGAATGATTTGGAAAAAATGGAATAAGAAAATGTGTCATGGAAATAAAAAAATCTAATCCTAGCACTTGAGAAACACAAGAAGGAGGGTTACCATGAGTTCTGAGCTAGGTTGGACTACAGAGCAACCATCTGACCTGTGAGGCTTGCACAGCAAAGACGTTTCCTCGACTAGAGATATCAGGAAATAATTAAATAAAAATAAATTACATCAAGAAAGAGTATTTTAAAGTCAAGTAATATGGTGTGTGGTCCACAGAAACTTGCATTTGTTTATGTTGAGAATCTGCTTCAAATGGGTACAGAGTCTAGGAATCCAGATTCTTTGGGGGTACAACACAAGCAGAAGCCAGAGAAAAGGCACAACACTGAAGGTGATGTCCAAAACCAGCTCTGTGCACAATTCATCACAGCAGATGTTGAAGGGAGTGTGCACACATCATGCTGAGGTATTCAAGAGGACAGATGTTGTTGCTGAAGTGTGAAGACAGAAAGCTACATCATTCAGGAGGGCAGCTGTTTCAGGAAGTATGCACATAGCATGCTGCAGAATTCAGGAGGGCTGATGTAGCAGGAAATCTGTACATAGTGTGCTATGGAATTCAGGAGGGCAGGTGTTCGTTGCAGGTGAAGTGTGGAAGATAGAAAACTCCACAGTTCAAGCAGTACAGATGATGCAGGGGAATCTGAAGAAGTGTGTTCTGCAGATCTCCTCCTCAGAGAATGTCCTGAGCCTTTTCACCGAATTCATTTCCTCGCTGATTAGATGAGACCAGCTCCCACTATTGAGGGCAGAGCAATCTGCTTCACTTATGCCCCAAACCTTCACAAGCTTATGTCACAGAACTACAAAGAATAAACCATTGCTCAGTCAAACTGATGGATAAAATTAACTGCCACTTATGGAAATGGGGTGATATGTAATATACAATAAAAAATTACATGAAATTCCTCTTTATTTGAAAAAAATCTATTTGAAGGAATAAGATTAAAAGAAATTGTTAGCAAGGCAGTGTCTCCTTTCTGGAAGCTGTGCACACCAGTATAAAAGAAAAAAACTCCAGTCTAGAGTAGAGAAAATGATCATTATATTCCCACCAAGTTTATTTCAATATTATCATAAAACTATAAAGCTTTTCCAACTGCCTAGGAGTCTTTGCCCTGGAGAAGATGAAATGGGGGGTGAGCCGGGGGGGGGGAGGGGGGCGGAGCGGGAGGGGGGAGAATAGGGGAATCTATGGCTGATATGTAAAGATGAATTATATTGTAAAATAAAATAAAATAAATTAAAAAAACTATAAAGCTTTTACTATGAAACAAATGTTTTATGTATACTAACAAACTGAACCATTACAATTAATTTACTCTCAGGATTTGATATTTATTCATTATCACCGTTAATGTGAAGCCAGAAAATCATGGAAGTTATCCTCATGTTGATTAAGGTAACAAACAAGTTTCATACCCGTAAGTGAATCCAGAGAATGCAGTTTTCATATCAGTGCCCTAATCCTACTGTCTGATTATCTTAATCTTTAAAACTGATACTTTTCGATTTGAATCTTCTGGTGTGATGTTGGGTTGGCGCCATTTCCCAGTATCCTGGAGGAGGATTTATGAACTGTAGTCAAGATGATTCTCTCAGATTCGGTTTTCTAATGCATCAAATGAGAGCTACTACCACATTAGGATACAATGATTGAGATATAAGAGTCAATAGAATGCTTGGCACAAAATATAATACAGCAATTTATTTATTATATCTTTTCCCAGGCTGTTTTCCTGCTAAGTATTGGTACATGTGGTGGTTTGAATGAAAACGGCCCCTATAGGTGTGGTCTTGTTGGAGAGAATGTGTGACTGGGGAGTGGGCTTTGAGGTTTCAGAAGCTCAAGCCAGACCTTGTGGCTCATTGTCTGTTCCTGCTGCCTGTGGATTCAGATGTAGAACTCTTGCCTGTGTGCAGTAATGCTTCCTGCCATGATGATAATGGACTAAACTTCTGAACTGTATGTAAGTCAGCCCTTTCGTTTTTCCCCTGCCACAGCAGCTGTGCCTGAATCTACTGCTGTTTTAGCCAGTAATTGCAGCTCCCAGGTTGTTGGCCTGCTTCTCAAGCAGTGGCCAAGTGGGACTTTTACATCTCCCAGAAACACTTCCTGCCCCTGCCACCAAATGCAGTTTTTTTAATGAAATAGCTATCTATCATTATATTTACGAATAAGGCTTGGGCGTAAGGAGCTGGGATGAAAACCTGCTAGCTCAGAGAGGTTGAAGAGCAACTATCTGGCTTTCCCTCTTTGCCAGCGTCTTAGAATGAGAGCATCCTTCTGCTCTGCCAAAGCAAAAGAGACCACCACACTCAAAGTCCCTGTGTACTTTTCCTGTGCATCTCTCTATTTGTGTTCCAGGCTCTCTCTAACTCTCTATGATTACTTTCTGTCAACTAGTTGCTGGCTCAGCCTCCTGACCCAAGGTTGATTTTGTTTAATTAATGCAAATGCAAACTCAGGGTTCACAGTGTGATAGAATATCCCACAGCACAGCCACAATTAAATGTTTCCTTATAAGAGTTGCTATGGTCATGGTGTCTCCTCAGAGCAATAAAACTGAAACTAAGAATATCTTGTCAAGTATCTATGGAGATGTTCTGAAATTTTATGGAAGGGAATGTTGTTAAATATTCTCAAACTACAAAGCAAAGAATATGATGGCCATAGGATATTTAATACAGGAATCATATACTATTGTAGTACATGAGTATATCAAAACTACCAACACTATAGAACCAGAAACAGATGGTGATACACATCAGGTAGTTTTGATATACTCAGGTACTACAATAGTATATTATGCCAATTATATTTCTTTTTATGTGTACCTTCTCATGATTTCAACAATTCCACAGAACATAACTTTATAGGGTTTAAGAATCAAGTTATCAGACTTCAATCTTATTCTTCCATGAGTTATTTGCCACTAATAATGTTTAATTTTTAAACTTCTGAATGCCTTCAAATATTTTACCTGAAGAAAATGTAACTTTTTCCCTTTTAAAAATATTAAAATCTATAGAGAAAAATAGCCAGAGAGCCTGTCAAGAAAACTTGCTAAAATCCATGCATCTTGATGAATTTTATTCAATTCAATATGGAATCCTAATAAACTTGACTTGTCAGCACACTCAGCATGGTGTCCAAGGACTCCTTCGGTGACATTATTTTGATTTCCCACTATTTTATAATCACATGCTTACAATATTATTTGAGCATACAAACAAAATCTAATTCTAAAAGAAAATAAATATTTGTGACATTGAACATTATTTATTATGCATTACATATTATATTAAAATACCATGTGTAAGCAGTTCCGAGATGGCTATTGAGTCTGACTGTTGTGCCTTCAGCCTGGAATGAGAACAGTGCTATCTCTGGGTATTTTCCAGCATAGCTAATTCTACTGCTTGTGGTAGCTGAGCATCAACATGCCTGTGGTCATTCAAAGCTCTAGCTACCATCACTGGAATAACTGGGTAGAGAGATTAATTTGAGGCAAGAAGATGATAGTGTCCTAAAACATGTATTTTTCTTTTTATGCAGCCAGTAATCTTGTTAGTCAATAACAGTGTTTGTGATGCCATTCATTTGAAATTTGGCTTCAGCAAGACTTCCAATGATAGAAATGATTAATCTCTTACAGAAGCCACAGACTACTACACATTTCTGGATCCTTAATGTATCTCTTTCAGAATATTATCTGGAAATTTGAGTCAGAAAAAGAAAGAATAGTCTAGAAATAAATGATTGTATGAAAATTGAATATATAAATTTGAGCACCAAAGTTTGGCAACAAATTCAAATTTCAGTTTGTGGTAATGAAAAACTGAAAATCAAAAATATATGCTCTCTACCAGACTATTATTAGGAAGGCCATATTGCTCATCCTGCTCTTATTACAAGTTTCATTTAGTTACTAAAATAAGAACTGTTTATACAACAGCTGCATTTAACAATTAGTAAACAAGATAGAATAAAATTATTTAAAGTTTATGCTTAAATTTAGCCCTTTATTTCTATTACATAAATTATTACTTTATGTAATAGAAATATGTAAAAAAAACTTTATAAAGTTTTAAAATCGGGAATCTCTTTATTGTGATTTTTTTCTGACCTTTCTCAACACCAGCATATATCTGTGAGCTGTTATTTCCATTATATAAAGTCTAGTGGTCTTTTAATGAGAATTTGGTTTTATAAAGGTAATTAAGTGGATAGGAGGTGTTAGTCCTGGGGTGAGATCCAAATGTTATGAGGAAAAGTCAATAGATACTATAATCCAAGCATTGAAAGGCACTAACTAAATGGGCTCAGGGAATTTGCATATGTAGTTGTGATTACATAACCATCTATAGATCTCATTTGCATAAAAGTTATTCTCTAGAATGTAGTCAAAATATGCACTGTTCTCACATTTAAATAAATTTATGAGAAGTGTTTTTCCACGTAATATGGGAGGAACTATATGTTCCCATTATTCAGTCTTCAAATTAGGAGAAAATATCTGGATGACAGTTGTTCGGTGTAAGTCTATTCAAAGGAGGAGAAAATCAAAAAGAATTAAAAGGTTGTCTGTGATGTATGTATCCATTCTTTTAGATTGCATAAACATTGAGAAAAGAGTTATTAGAATAGTAAGTGTGTGTGTGTCCTTATTCCCCTGTCTGCTATGAGCGGAAAAGCTAAAAAGAATGAAATAGTGTTGATACTAAAAGGAAAAAAGATAGAGGAAAGAATAATTCAATGAAATGGAAGTTATTCCAGCAAAATATGCTGTAAGAAAAAAAATTGTTTCAACAAAACCAGAAGAAAGATGAGAATAACTTATCTTGGTTTCGTGTATTTAACCTCTACCATTGTGAACAATTGAACAGGCAGGGATGGCAGCAGATAGCTCAAAAAGGGACCCAATAACAATAATACAAGCTACACAATGGGCAAGTGAAAAAGTTAAGACTGTCTAGGGAATTTGAACAATCTATTGCGAGACTAGCCCTCCAAATGAGCTCTATAACCTGGTCCATGAAGGAGTAAAATATTTTACTTGGATTGTTGAAGTTAGCCACAGAGAGGATATTATCTTTCTGGAATTATGCTTTGCCTCAACAATAAACTATTGGAAAAGATGAAAAAAGTGAAATGAGAAATATTGTATTACTTCTTTTCCACATCCTCTGTGATTTTATTGTGTCCTTATAATTGGTTTTTACTTTTTTAGTGTATCAGTTTAGTCTGAGTGTATTATATTAAGCCTCTCAGGTTGGCAGTAATTTTGAATATTTAGACTAGATGTTGAGCCAAGCCACTATTTCTAGTTTCACATAAATTCAAGATTCTACATTACAGAATATAAGGAAAATGTGATCTACATTAATGTAGACTATTCCATACCTAATTTTCAAATTAAGAGTCAAATGATACTTTTAATAAGCACTCTGACAAATTCAGCTTAACTCAATTGTCTTGCATGGGATAATTACACAATTGCTCTTGCAGTTTACGGAATTTGTGGTATTATCTTTGTCCCTTGGGTTTGGTAATTAAAACAAATATATTCGTTGCATTTCCTATGAAACATACATAAATATTACATGTACTCAGAATCTCAAGTCAATTTTGTGAAAACAATGTCTCTATAATGACCTTTCAAGGTGAGAAACAAATTGCTGTCTGCCCAGCAATCTCTGGCGTGGTCATGTCTGATCTGATTGAATTAATGCAGGAGTAACTAGTCTGCCAATTTAGTGATAATTAGACTTCCAAATTTATTATAGTTTTACCATCCAATATGTATGTCTACAGAATCCTGCTAATATTGTATATTTCACCTTTTACACTTATTATTTTCTTAGTTTTATTCATGGTTTTGCAAACTACATGTCTATTTCCTAAAATAATTAATTAATTGTGGTTGATGTGATTAATTCACATTTTATCATTTATTTTATTTTTGTTTAATTTTCACGAAAATTTATACCTCAACTATGAATTTATATGTGGTTGCAGTGAATTAATTGTATGCTTGCTAATTCATTGTATGGTCAGATTACAATTTCTCTCTCCTACTACCAATATGAATTTGATTGCTTGAGATCTTTATTAGCAGTAACAATACTAGCAGGAAGTTGTTTTTGTTTATTCTGATGCTTGTTTGTGAAATTTTGATGAAACTCTTCACCTGCAAATGGAAGTGGTCGATTACTGATACAACTCTTCTCAGGTTGTTAAAGTCAGGTAGTTTTCCAAAGTCTATAATTCTACCAGATGGCTTTCAAGTAAATATTCTATGATGTGAGCAATATTTTAAATTTTCAGCTTCTTTGATTTTGTGCCAGTCTGTTCTGTGTTATAGTATTCAATTGCATTTTCTTAATTGGTAATGTGTGTAACTGTCATTTCTTATCATTTACTTTTGAATTTTATCTTTTTTGTTTAAACTATAATTTTCAGATTGTAAGTTGTGAAGTAAACAAGAAGTTGTCACATGACCTTCATGACGTTTCTCCTTATTGTCCATGCCTTAAGTTTCCTGGTACACATTTAACGACCGAGAATTTCTTGTCAGTACAATAGTATTATAAAAAGGGGATAAACTTAATTTGGATTGTTAACATTCTTGAATAATGTCATTTTTTCTGTTTAATTATCCAAATCTAATTCTTAACATAACTGTTGTGCTTTCAGGAGAAACCTGGAATTTAAACATTTCAGGAAATAAGCCCCTAGAAGCAAAGCTGTTCCTGAAAGGAAATCACACAAATATTTTCTGATGTTAGCCGAAATCTTCTGTCCTTACCAGACTTTCTCACTGAAAATTAGTATATTAGATGTTCCATGCTCAATTCCTTATAACATAATTATTAGTTACAGCTAAAACTGAAGGAAGAAGGATTTTAATTCTACTTCCTAGAGACAAATACTAGAGTATTTGTGAATACAAATGGAATAATTCACAAGGATCAAGAACAATAGCAACAATAAAAGGTTTAAACTGTGGTTCATTAAAGCTCCACCATTATTCTTCATATTCATTCTGTAGCCCTTCTTTTTTGAGATTATAATTTAATTATAATATTTCTCCCTTATCTTTCCTCGTTCTAAACCCACCTATATGCCCCTCCCTGCTCTTTTTGATTGTTTATTTTTTATTTTATTTTTACTAATTGCTATTGCATGCACACATTCACATGTGTCATGGTTTGAACAAGAATAGCCTCCATATGCTCATATACATGAATGCTTAGGAAATGGCACTATTTGAAAAGATTAGAAGGTGTGGCCCTGTTGGAGTAGGTATGGCTTTGTTTTAGGAAATTGTCGCTGAGGGTGGGCTTTGGATTTTCAAAAGCCCAAGCCAGGACAAGTGTCTCTTTCTTCCTGCTGTTTGCAGATCTAGATATAGAAATCTCAGCTTCTTCTCCAGCATCATATCTACTTCTGTGCCATTATGCTTCCTGACATGCTCATAATGTACTAAACCTCTGAAACTGTAGGCAAGCCCCAGTTTTATGTTCCTTTATAAGAATTGTGGTCCTGGAGTTTCTTCAGAGCAATAGAACATTGACTAAGATAATATGTCTTTGCCAGTTTATTCCCAAATATAACCTGTTAAGTCAGTATAATGCTATCTCTATGTATATTTTCAGGACTGACCATTTGATACTGCACAACCAATTGGTGTGCTCTTTTCTGGGGTAAACTACTTCTCCCTTTCCCAGCTTTCCTTGGGTGCCTATAGTTCTTTGTGTATGGTTGATATCCTGTGGGCTTTTCCCCATTCAATTTGACATATTCATTGGTGTCATCACTGTTCAGCTCACATGTGGGCGGTTGTGCTGGAAAGACTTTAAGGGCAGAACTTCAGAAATTACTAGAAGACAGTCTCACGCAAATTCCCTGATCCTCTGACTCTTACAATCTTCCCACCCCTTTTCTGCAGTATTCCCTTAGCCTTAAATGCAGACATATTGTGTAGATGTATCTATTATGACTTAGCTAGATCACTCTGCATTCTGTTTGGTTATAGTTTTCTGCCTGTAGTGGTTTCTGGAAAGTAGCCATTATTACCACCTTTTCAGCTTCTAGCTTTCCAGCTGTGTTTTTATTCCTTCTATATTCCTTGGGATTATAATATAGATGGAAATCCTTTCTTTTATTTTTTAAGTGTTTAGGCATGTATCAACATATGCTCAGATATGTATGTTATTTTGAATGACCTTTGATATTCTTTTTTTTTGGGGGGGGGTTCAAGACAGGGTTTCTCTGTGTAGCGTTGCGCCTCTCCTGGAGCTCACTTGGTAGCCCAGGCTGGCCTCGAACTCACAGAGATCCGCCTGCCTCTGCCTCCCGAGTGCTGGGATTAAAGGCATGCACCACCACCGCCCGGCGGCCTTTGATATTCTATCCATGTTCTTTCTGAGATAATTCTGGACATAGTCATTGGTAACTCTTTGTGGGAACTATGTCCCTGACCTGCCCTCCATCCTTCACTCTCTGTTTTGATCTATGTCTGCCATTCCTCCTCTTCCTCTTGTCAAATTGATCCTCACTATTTTGCTGTTTCCCTTATTGCCGTCCCAGAGTCATATATTCCTCTGAAAACCCTGACTTCCTTTACCAGGCAATGATATTTAGAAAAAGGATTCTTAAGATCTGATGTGCTTGCCACTTCTGGGGTACTTCAGTGCCTTCCGTGCAGATGTCATGCTGAGGGTATTGTGATAACCATGTGATCTTCAATCTGTCACTCTTTCTATATGCAATTATCCACATGCATAAAGCTAAAATCAAGTTCACACCAATTTCAAATAAAAGTCTTTAAGTTGCTCTACAAAGAAAAACTCTGAGACTGAAAAGTAACTCAGATGCAGATAACAGAAAAAGAAACTTTTAACGATATTTCAATCCCCAAATTGCTCACTAAAACTGCAGTCCTATAACAACCAGAAAAATGAACCAGTCCAATATTTGTAAACTAAAATATTGCAGACAGGAAATATTTTATGCGAAACTGCAAGGTTTACATTCAGGAGCATCAGTTTCAGCAAACATTCATTAACAGTATTATAGCTGAGCCTTCGAGTCAGGGGATAAAGCATGTCTCTACTCTTTCAACTTTGGCTTCTTTCGTGTTATAGCAAGAGCAAAAACAGATGTTTTGTTGAATTAAAAGCATAAGTTTTTGGTGCATTAAATGTCTACTGATTCTCAGCATTGTACATAATTATATTTGTATGAACATTCTGACAGTAGCATTTGGCAGACCTTTTGTAAAATTAAAAGTATAATTAAGAACTCAGCTTCCTGTGTATGATTCCCTTCTGAGGTAGGGAGATAATTATAAACTTGCAAACTAAACTTAGGTTTAATGTTATAATCATTTTGACACAAATCCAGAGGCACCACTCAATTTTCCCCTCTACTTTATTTAGTAAACATTACTATTTTGATAAAAGGATGCTATTGAGATTTGCATTAAAAGTGCTCACCAATTTTAGATTAAGTAATATTTATTAAAAGTTAATTAAACTTGGAATGCCTGGAAAATGTAGAGAAACGTGATAACTTCCATAATATAGCATCATTGATTCATATTTTATTTTATTGTTAGGTAATATACAGAGCTTTAGTTTTGGTTCCTGAGATATTACTCTTTAATATTATTTTCTTCCTCTTAAAATGGTCAGTAGTATAGACACTGAAAATGAATGTTTAAATAAAATCAAATACCTAGATCAGACCCATGCAGGCTCCCTGGTTGTCCTAGGTATTTCATTTTTTATTAAACATTCCTTTTTCAATGGCTGTTATACTGACCATTTTAAGAGGCACTCTGCATATATATTACAGTTGTGTAGCTTGGTCCTCTTGTGGGACTTCTAACAGCAGGAACAGGGGCTGTCTCTGACTCTTTTACTAGCATTTGGAACCCTACTCCTCATACTGGGTCACCCTGTCCAGCCTTAATACATGGAGAGGTGCTTAGTCTTACTGCAACTCGATATGCTCTGTTTTATTGATGCACATGGGAAACCTGCCCTTTCATGGATAGAGACTGAAGAGGGAACTGGGGGAGGTGGAAGAGGGGTGGGGTAGGGGTAGAAGTGCAGGAGAGGGACTGGGAGGGGAGAATGGGGGTGAGGCTATACCGGGATGTAAAAATAAATAGATGAATAAATAAAACAGAATACTTAACATGTAACTTCCTGTAGTTAGTAAATAATTCACTCACAAAATGGAGAGTAAACATACACAAGAGAGCGGGAGCGAGAGCGAGAGTGAGAGAGAGAGGTCATATACCACAAAGAAAGAAATGAAAATAAGAATAAGAAAAGGAGAAGTTTATACAAACTAATTTGCCAGAAGCAAAAAAGAATAGTGGCTTGGGGAATAAAAATGAACAGCAATGATAATCATAGCTTCATACAGTCTTAAGATTAGTGAAAAGATCAGGCTCTCAGTATAATTATTTTTAAGGCACTAAGTAAAAAATAAATAAAAAAATAAACTGTTTCAATAAATGAGAAAGAGTTCTTCCACCAGACTCTCTATGGAATCCATGCTCATAATTTTATATTTAAAAAAATTCCATGTAAGAAAAAATTTTCCCAGGCTATCAGTATACATAATACATTTTGTTAGCGACAAGGTCACCCTATGAAGCCCTGGCTGGCCTGAAACTTAATAGGCAGACCAGACTGGCTTCCAATTAACAGAAATTTCATTGTCTCTGCCTCCCAAGGGTTGGGATCAAAAGTGTATGCCACAATACTCTACGACAAGGAAAGCTTTAACACCTCATGGGAGCAATCTTCCATGGACTGAGGGTACTTCAATGCTCCGTTCTAACTCAGGGAAGTCACTAGTAATTCTAAAACCTTGCATCCTGTCCTTCCTAGCATGCCATAGAATTAAATCTTGACATTCCTATATGGCCATTGGGTTGTGGCCAAGTCCCTTCTTCATCAGCAATTTTAAGCAGTTAAACTCGCCTCTGGCTGGATGTGGTTTCTTGTACTTTCCCTGTTTCGAACTTGAAACTTTGCAGTTTCTAGGATCTTTAACTTCATGTATTTTACCAATTTGGTGGAAAATGTTAGTTTTATATTTTTACTTGGTTTTTTTCTAACTTTTATTTTATGATTCAAGCTTGCTATTTTGCTTTCCTTATTTCTTGAAGAAAAATTATCACTACATCTGTAAGGCTTTTTTTTGGTACTTTCTACAATCTAACATGTAAAACTCTGAGTCTGGATTCTAGTGATTTTCTTAAATTTTGTAAGTTAAAAGTTTTCATTGTTTAGATTTTTGTTTTCTTTATTTTTTTTTTTTCCGTTTTTCGAGACAGGGTTTCTCTGTGTAGCCCTGGCTGTCCTGGAACTTGCTCTGTAGACCAGGCTGTCCTTGAACTCACAGAGATCCACCTGCCTCTGCCTCCTGAGTGCTGGGATTAAAGGTGTGCGCCGCCGCCGCTGCCGCCGCCGCCGCCGCCACCACCACCACCACCACCACCACCACCCGGCTTGTTTTGTTTTTATATTAAATTTTTAATGATCTATTTTTATTTTATGTTCTTTGATGTTTTGCCTGTGAGTGTTTTTATTTGAGGGTATCATATACTTTGGAACTGGAGTTACAGACCATTGTGAGCAGCCATGTGGGTGCTGGGAATTGAACTTGGGTCCTCTGGAAGGACAGCCAGTGCTCTTCAGCATCTCTCCAGCCACCACCACCCCCTTGTTTGGTTCTTTTATTCTAGGTGTGGAATAATATTGGATTGTATCTTAGTTATATTTTACGTTATGGCATAAGTCTTTTGTTCTTGTTTAAGCCAAAGGGTGTTTATGTGTAGGGAACACATTTTTCTGACCTCACACTGCACTCAACGATGAGTTAAAACAGCCTTGTTCTTAACACCAATTTCTGCACACAGCACGTCATTTACTTGAAATATTAAATTGATATGTTTTTCATTTTGTCGTTTGTAACTCTGTTCCTCAACCTCTGGTAAGTTCCGGGGCTGATTGGGTCTGAGCTGAATGACAGTGTGTCCAAGAAACCATAAGCAAATTGAAGGAGCTGCTTTCCCGAACTCCTTCTATGACGTTGTCCACACGGTGCAGCTTCCCTAGTTTTGCTCCCGTGTTCTACTCTGCTGCATCCTCCATGACAGTGCCCCGATTTTATAGCCAAATAACAGGCTAAAAGATAGAGAAAATTCAACAGTGAAGCTTTGTCCCCTGTCCATGGGAGGACTTGTTCTGTGCTCGCAGAGTTTTTGAATTTATGGAAACTGAGCCCCGCTGCTACGTCACTGCCACTGTGGCCATCATTACCAAGCAATTACCAAGGGTGGTGCTAAGAAAACACAAAATTGTAGCAAGCAGAAAGGACTATGAAACTCATCAACTTCAATTTCCTTCCTCCAAGACTTTGCAAGAGAAAAAGGATGTACATTTGTCTCAGTTTTCTTTTTTCAATACTTCTGGCTAAGGTTGTTGCTAACTCTAAGCCTTATAATGCTAGTTCAAAAAACTTGAACTCTCTTCCCTAGGTCAGTGATATTTCAAAGTCTGTGCTTCTCCAGTTGGCCTAATGCTATATGAAATATTCTAGTAAATGGACATTTTTATAACTTTACCTTTTTAAATTTTTATGTGTATGAGTGTTTTGTCTATATGGGGCTTTGTGCATTATGCTGTGCATTGCCCATGGAGACCAGAATAGGGCACTAGATACCTTAATACTGGGACAAAAGATGGCTGAAAGTCACCATGAGGGTATAGGAAATCAAACCTGGATCCTCGGGAGAAGCAGTCAAAGCTCTTAACAATTCAGCCATGTCTTCAGCTCTGGAAATAAATGTATTATAAACACAACATTGTGGATGTTTGTTTTCATATAAGCAATTTAAAGTCTTATAAGAATACAGTAAATGCTGTTTATCACATAATCAGTGAGTTAAAGTTAGATGATTAAAATCTTAGAATCTACATTTTTGACATTTTATGATAAGCATCACTCTCAATTTTGTGTCTGGATCCTTTAATCTTTTTATAGTGTTTTCCTTTTTTTAAACCTCACATTTTAAATATCATTTTCTAATATTAGTGTCTTTCTGCATTTCTTTCTAACAGATGGGGTCAAGATACAAGTTTTCCTCCTAACTACTTTGAGACAGGCATAACAATGTGTAACTCAGTTTCTCCAACAGGACCAATTACCTATATGAATGACAGGGTTGGATAATAATTTCACCTTCAAGAGCCTTTGAACCCATACCATATGCTTCAAAGGAAAACGTCCAGTCAAGCAGTGTTATAGGTACCAAGATGTCTAAAAGTTGCTAAAAAGTACATCAATTTAGTTAGTTATTAAATTAATGATCAAGAATATGGTTTTCTTTCACACATTCTCTTTGTATTATCTCATTCACTAGTAACTATACATCTATCTGACCCCTTTTTAAGTAAAGTGTTATAAATGATTGCAAACTTTCTATCCTAAAGCAATTACTCAACATCATAAGTTTTGGTATAAAGTGCTACTTTTCATTGCTATCTAAACAGTTGGAAATTTCATTATTTTCATTTTCACTGTGGACTTTATAGTTACCCAGATGTGTTTTCCACACATTTTTCCAAGTAGCTTAGTTGGTTTGGGGCATGCCTTTCTTTAGTCATATTAGCTCTTTTAGATTATAAGAGGAAATAGCTAATAAAGAAATAATATTCTAAGTATTAAATGTGGGAGCAATAGAGGTTTTCTTGGTTTACTATCACTTATATATACACACATATATGCCACATATATTTAAAAATTAACACAAATGTGCTTATATATAATATATATAATTTATATATATAATATATATAAATATAATAATAAATATATTAACGTGTGTGTGTATGTGTGTGTGTGTGTGTGTGTGTGTGTGTGTGTGTGTGTGTGTCTAACTTAAACAGGGATAAAGAAAAAAGTGAAAGGCATCATTCCTGGGTGTGAAAGTGAAAACGTATGAGGAATAAATAAACTGGCATTTGAAATAGTAGGCTGAGTAATGAGCTATCAATATCTTGTGAATGGGTACCATCTTCTATACTGAAGGCCCAAAATGTAAGGAGAAAAAACATAGAACAGTGAAGTCTGGGCTTCTTTTCTAGAGCTGAGAAACTCATAGCTTCTTGCTTTTGGATACCAGAACTCCAAGTCTTTGAACTTCAGACTCTGTGATTTGTACCAATTCTGTCCTTTCCATATATTCAAATTTATGGACTTAGACTGACCTATGGCTGCAGGTTCTTGCATTGTAGATTAAAAATTTCATATCATGGAATGTCTCAAACTGTATAATCTTAAGAGCATATTCCTATAATAAATAGGTTGTTATATCATCTACATCAAATCTTCCTTTCCTTCTTCTGTTCCTCTTCCCATGTACCTCTCTATGCAATCATTTCTTCTTATCTGGAAGAACTTGACCAATGCACTTGCATTCAAAGACTTCCTTCTGGGTATAGGCAGCACATGTGATAGGTATTTGTATACAAACAGTAAATCTTATTCATGCTTTTGCATTATTCATAAAGATGTCATTTCTCAATATGCATAAATTCTGAGTTTGCTAAAATAATTTCCAGATAAGTCATCACAAAGATAATCTATTTCTAAACCTGGAAGATATTCACTAAGTTCTCAGATACAACAAGTTTTATTGTCAGAACCAGTTTTTTAGGGAGTCATATTTCCTTCATGTGAGGTGGTATAGAAATGATGAGAAAGAGACAACAATAAAACAAATTCTTAGGGAATGATATTTTCAAACAGGAGAGGCATAACACAAAACCCAAATTTCCATTTCCAAGAAATAACTGCATGAGGGCTGTTCACAGAAATGAAATCAATGTGGACAAAAAGCCATCCAAAGAGAATCCATTTAGGAGGAGGTGAGAAGCAAAACAGCTAGGTAGTACTTTCTAAGCTAGATAATATAAATCTAATCATTCTGGAGAAAAAATTTAGTGACATTTTCACCTCTGATTTTAATGGAAATCCTTTCCCAGAGCCAATCATCTCACTGAAAACAACAACAACATACCCTAAAGACCAGATTTATAACTGAAAGGAACAACTAAATTGTGCTTTATACATAATGGAGAAATAAGGCAGCAGGTAGAACTGGAAAATCATGGCTGACATTTCCCAGGTGCAGTTCCACTAAGCATCTGCTGTGTTTGGAAAGAGGCAAAGGTCTTGTAACCAGACGCCTCCGTTGGCAGAGGCTTGCTGTTAGGAAACAAAACATGGCTAGACTATTGCTCTCAACAAGAGAAAGGGAAAGATAATAATAAAAATAAACCTCATAGTCTTAGATAACACACTGAAAGGGTTCATGAACAGTAAAGTGCTTGAAGATGCTGTCATCCTCATGATTCATCAAAGGAATATGAATCAAAGCCAAAATGAAATATCTCAAAAGGCAAAATAATGAGAAGATTGTGGGAAAACTGGAGCTCACTTGGTTGTTGGCAATGTACAATGTTACAACCACTTTGGAAAAGTGTCTAAAAACTTCTTATATAATTATGTCTACACCTTCCCCAGGAGCCTACAACTCCAATCATGAGTATTTACATAAGAGCAATGAAAACATGTGTCTATAAAATACTTGTGTAAGAATTGTATAAGAATATTCACAGCAGCTTTACTCATAACATTCCAGACTGGAAGCATTCCATATGTCTGTCAAAAGTGAATGAATGAATATATATATATTTAGTAAACTTAAGAAATTGAAAACTGTATAGAAATACTAACATTATATAACATATTGAGCTTCAGATATTTATAATGTATGAAAAAGTCCATATGTATGTATCACTCTCTCTGTCTGTCTGATTTATATAGCAAAACAAAGCACTGATATAAATACATAATTTCTGAGTAAAGAAAACTCTGCCTAGTCATTCCATGCATGTGTAAAGGGAGATGATAAAATGTAATATTAAAAAAACATTGTTATTATTATATGACAATTTGACTAGGCCTAAAGGATGTCCTGGTAATTGCAAGCATGATTTCTGGTTGTTTCTACTAGTGTATGTCTTTGGAGAAGAAAGACAAGATGTGCATTCCAAATACACAAGCGGTTGTAATTATCCTCACCAGTGATAGCCAATCTATTGAGTTCTTGAGTAGAGTAGAAGGTCAAAGCAGGTTAGTAACATCTTGAGATGGGCAATCCTGATTATTCTGGATTCTCCAATTATAAATATAAGTTCTTCTGCCTTTTGACCAGATTAGCAGGTTTATCACTGGCTCCATGATTCTCAGGCTTTCAAATTCAGATTGACTCATACAACGGGCTTTCTTCATTTGATTAGCAGATTGCAGTATGTAGGAATGCTCAGCTTCTGTAATTATGTGAATTCCTATCCATGATTAACTCTCTCTACTCTCTCTCTCACTATCTCTCTCTCTCCTTCACTATCTCTCTGTCATCTGTCTGTCTCTTTCTCTCTCTCTCACTTACTCCCTATGCCCTCTCTCCCTGTGCATAAAACAGTCTTCCATCAATTATTCTTTTTTATGGAATCTTTCTTGGATGAAGATAACAATTCTAATATTATTAATGTGATAAAATAACAAGATCTATGCTTTTCTAAAATTGAGCAAATGCTAGGGAGATAGCTCAGTTGATACAGTGTTTGCTCTACAAGTAGAAATACCTGAGTTTTATGCCTTGAGGGAAAATGGCAGCAGCAGTGAGCCCTTGTGATCTCAATGGACACAGGGACAGGAAGATCCAACCAGCTTAGCCAAAAAAGTGAATTCCCAGATAGTGAGAAATTCTGTCTATACTGACAAAAATGTTTCTGAAACATAAGGACAAAGCTGTCCTCAAACTTTCACATGTACCTCTACATTTATACATATATATATGTATGTATGTATGTATGTATGAATATACACACATAATAAGACACGTACAACCACACTAGACCAAGCTTAATATTATATATTATTTAAACCAAATTTAAATAGTGTTATTATTTATGTATTTAGAGTTTCCTACATTAATATTTATCTGAACTTGTTTGTTCTAAATTGATAATTAGAGAAATTATTTTATTTACTTATTAAAACATTCTATAGGCAAATGTTCAGATTTATCTATACTATAATACATTATTTTAATATTTTTGCTAGGTAATTATTTCAATTTGAGAAAATAGAGACTTCTATTTAAGAAATAAGCAAAATTTACTTTCTTAGTTAGGTTTTCGTTGCTGTGAAGAAACATCATGGCCACGGTATCTCTGACAAAGAAAACATTTAATTGGGGTGGCTCGCTTGGAGTTTCAGAGGTTCAGTCCATTATCATCATGACTGGGAGCATAGAAGCTTGCAGACAGATGTGGTACTAAATCTGAGAGTGTTATATCTTGCAGGCAATATGAAGTCAACTGAGACACTAGGCAGTATTCTGAGCATAGGAAACTTCAAAGCCCGCCCTGACAATGACAGACTTCCTCTAACAAAACCATACTCACTACAACAAAGCCATATCTGCTAATAGTTCCACTTTCTATGAGATTATGGGGCCCAATTACATTCAAACTACTACATTTACCTTGCAAGCTTTCTAGGCAATCTGGACTTCGCAACTTTTTATAGGAATATGCCTAGGTAACTTATATTCATTTATTTTAACACTGACATTCAGAAAACCTCATACTAATTTGTTTTAGGGCATATGGCTAATCATGATATTCCTTTCAATGAACATGTCTATTTTTAGAAGAAATTATAGTATTAAAATGACAAAATATATATGATTTTTTGAAATAATTTTAAATTTCTCAAACAATTTTCCAACATTAATATGAAATTTGGAATACATTTTCATATTATTAATTCCAGAGTTTACTAACAGCCTTTTACTGACTAGATGTCCTTAATCCATGTAACTATTTCCTTATCCATGTCATTGAAAGCCAATGGTTTTGCTTCCTGGTTAGACAATGGATGGAACATTTTATACATAATGAACAGTTTGATAATTGATTTTTCAAATATTCATTAGATGGCTTGAAAGTTTTATTAAACTTTTGAGAATAATAGACAAGGATAAAAGAATTTATTTAAAATATAGACACTATAAAAAGACAATTAATAGTAAGATGGATTTTTAGACAAGGTTAAAACTCAAGCTCCTACCCTGGCTGTTTCTCTTCTAAAAGCAACAGACTATATTTACCATGTTCACTATGTGTTCTAATATTTACTATGTGTTCTAATGAACCATCATTAGTTTGAGAAAGAACATCTGATTGGATGCACCACAGTCTTACAGTTTAAATGCAGTTTTCACTGTTCTTTTACAAAAGAGAGAAAGATGGGAATCCCTTTATGAACACAGTTGGTGCTGTAATACACAATCCCTGCTGTTTTTCACATTTACACTCAGGGTTGCTCCACATTGTTTGATTGAACTAGTCTCAGCCTCAAGTCTCCAAGTGCCCTGTGACTTTTCACATGTGAAAGCTGGAAATTATTAGGAACACCTAGATCTATGCATCAGTTGAAGAAGCATTGTCCAGTGTTCGGGTGGAGTAGAGGTGAGCTTATTTTATTTTCTGTCATATATATGTAAAATAATCTCGTTGGATGAAAGGCAGAATCAGGCAGTCAACTATGATAGCTAGAAGGAATTTACAAAGTAGATAAGTTTTGTGAGTGCAGCTGTATTGCAACACCATGGCATGAAGTTTCTGAAGCAAATTCAGTGTTTCCAACAGGCTTTTTTTTCCTGATATTCTAATGATTTCATTCTGAATTAGACAAAATTTATTTTCTTCTACAATAAAATGTACTTATCAAAAATGAAAGATTTCAATGTAATTATATTTTTACTAAAAATGTCAAATAGTTACTTTCCTGCATTTTGCAGTAAATAATCTAAAATCTTCAGCCATATGAAGAAACCCCATCATGTTAGTTAAATATTTAATAAAGTCAAATTCTTAAATCTGTTTGTTTGGTTTCTTACGTTCCAGTTCTATACACTGTATTTTGCACAAGTAAATCATCACAATATACTTTCTATGTCATATATATATATATATATATATATATATATATATATATATATATAATTTTAAAGGGATCTCAATGCACTGAAATAAGATTAGCTTTTGTATTATGGTGATTCACCTCTTTGAAAATAGAAGTAGAAGATAACAGTCCAAGACTTATGTATGAAATACTCCTAAAAGGGATGAAACCTTTTCACTAGAGAATGTTTATTTCAGTTATCTGCAATATTAATAAAATAAATGTTGGCAATGCTTTTCTAAAAAAAAAATTATCTGCGACTAATTAGAGGCATACAGCACAATCAATTTTCTGAGCTTATATATGAAATAGTCTTTGTGATCTTTTGTGCACCATGTCTTCTGTTATTTTTCATCACACTACCCATAGCTAACAGTCATACTATGTAACTATGAGTCATTCATTATTCAAAGAAATACCATTGTCTTTCATATTTAAGACTCTTGAGTAGTCTTGTTTATGTTTCATTGGTTCCTGGGGCATGAAAATCGATGGATAGATAGATAGATAGATAGATAGATAGATAGACAGATAGATAGATAGATGCACATATTTAGGTAGATGCATACATATATACATGCATATATGTATCTATATATACATTTATATGCATATATATATGCATATGTGGAGATAGATATAGGTAGATAATATAGATAGATGATAGATAGTTAGATGATAGATAGATAGATAGATAGATAGATAGAGAAATAAAGAGAGAGATAATAGATAGATACACATACACACACACACACACACACACACACACACACACACAGTTCCTAGTTGTTTTTGCACTTTTGAGGAGACTGTGACCCAGTTCCCAAATAAATCACACATGGAGGCTCACTCTTAATTATAAATGTCTGGCCTTAGTTTGAGTTATTTCTAGCCAGCTTTTCTTAACTTTAAATTAACCCATCTATCTTCTGCATCTGGTCTTTTCATTTTCTATTCCTGTATTCCTTTCTTTGTTTCTTTACTCCATGGTTTGTGTGTAGCTGCGTGGCTAGACCCTGAAGTCCTCCTTCTCTGGCTACTTCTCCTCCTATATTTCTTCTTCTATATATTCTCTCTGCCTGCCTGCCCTGCCTGTCCTTTCTGCTGCCTTGCTATTGGCCATTCAGTTCTTTATTAGACCATCAGGTGTTTTAGACAGGCAAAGCATCACAGCTTCACAGGGTTAAACTAATGCAACATAAACAAAAGTAACACATCTTAAGTTAATATCCTACCACAACACACACACACACACACACACGCATACACACACACACACACACATACAGGCACACACACACACACACACAAACACACACACACACACACACACACACACACACACCACAGCACAGCACATATCCACAGTGTCAATTTGACTGTATTTGGAATCACTTGGGGAACATATCTCAGAAGGTGTTTCTGAGGGTGATTCCGACAGACAGATTTCAATGCCGGCTCTAGGCTCTAAATGTGGACCACGTTATCTCATGGAGAGGTGGCGCAGACTGTATGACATAGAGAAAATAGAGAAAGTGTCAGCACTTATCTCTCTAGACATCCTGACTATGGACATAACGTAGCCAGCCATCTCAGGCTCTTGTCTGGATGCCTTTTTCTCCAGAACCTACTGTATTCTGAATCCCTGAATTAAAGTACAGTCTCCCTTCCTTTCTTCTTTCCATGTTTTTTGACAAGTATTTTGTTACAACAATAAGAAAAGTAACTACAGCATTTGATGTCTAATATAGCATAATTTATCCATTTTTGTCATTACTGCTTATTATCCAATTTTAATGAATATTTTTGAGACCAGATCCTATTGCTTACTTATCAACCTATCAAAAGCAAATTAATAAACCAAAGGAAACCTGTCCAGTGCTAGTGGGTGTTGATGAACTACTGTCACAATGAGTAAATGAATAAGTGAGTAATACATTTGTCCTTCTTATAGATTAGTAACCCATGAACCATTAATTTGCCTTTTCAGTGAGGCATTTTTTAGGAATATAGCCACATCATTTAAAACTCCAGAATATACAAATCTATACCTTTTGTAACAATTCCCTGTTCTTATAGGTCTATGATCATAATTTGGAGAAATTTTTGTTTTTATTCTGACAACTTACTGTATCTCACATAAAATGTTTTTCTAGATACTTCCTTACATACACTCTCAAGTCTCAGTACAAATTACGTCCAACAGTGTTAACACATCCAACTAGCTCCATCTGACACATTTTTTTCCAAACTCAATATTGTTTATTTTTTTATATGCTCTGAAATTAAAGATGTCAGTAACGAAAAACAAGATGACAAAAAGTGAAATGGGGATAAGAATAGCTCACACTGAGAAGTCATAATAATAACAACAGTATTAGTTACCTTTCCTATAATGCTGCCTGTGTGTCCCGCATAGCTCTGTATGGTGTATGTCAATAAACAGGTGTGTGTGTACATCTGTGTGGCTGTGTGTGTATTCAATAAATTTTTAACAATCCCACTATTAAATTGTATTAAACTAATATTCATTTTAAACTGAGGGAATTCCAAGTAGCCTTTCTAAACCTTATAAGTATTCCATAGTTAGCATTTGTATATTTAAGATGCTAGGCTTTTGAAATGCCTTGTAAAAGAAAGTGCTCTCATCTCTTTATAAGATACACATTTTTATGTTTCCTGTTTGAAAGTCATGAGGACGTAAGGAATTTTACTTATCCAAGCCTGCATCCTGCTCTGAAGAGTATCTTGGCAGGATGCTATTGCTTTAAATTTTATGAAGTGCAGTAGACAAGGGAGAGTTGGTATGACTTACAGTGGAAATTGATTTTGCCATCAAAGTATGTCTTTGTCAGATGGACAAAAAATATTAATTTCCATGTCTAGTAATTTTAGAGGAATGAGCAATGAGATAGCTAACCATTCAGAAGTCTAAGAATGTTGTATTGGACCATTTGCTTACTCTGGTCAAGTTAACACAATGAGGTAAGATCTGGCTTTACTCTTGTCATAGGTAAATTAGAATTTAGCCATAAGTCTGACAAGGATCAAAAGAGAAGTAGGCAACAAATATGAGTCATGTGGGGATATGTAGTCATCTGTGATAAGGCTCTTCCTAAGGTACAGCAGAGTGAGGGTACCTTCCTACTAGTACAATTCTCAGAGCTTAGGCGAAGGTCAATACTGTCAGTGCTTAGAAACTTTCCACACTTCTCTTTAACTTTCATTACATTTGACAAGTATTTCTCCAGCACTGTAGTGTGGGGTTTCAGATGCCTCCCAATATTATTAAAATATAATTGCACTACTTAAAGCTAGATGGTTTAAAAATAAAGATTAGATTCAATATCAGCACAAAAAAAGGATACTTAGAAAAGCAACGTATTTCCACAGACACACGTGTTACTTATTTGTATTCTTTTACATATTGTTTTCGTCTTTGGCCCTTCTATTTTTATTTCCTGGAAATTTATCCTTACCATGCTTCATTTAGAAATTTTATAAACACATTACTTATCGTAATGGCATTTTGTTCCCCAACAAAAACTTTTTGTGCAGTCATCTTTCCTAATTTTGTTCTGCTTTATAAGCTATGAACTAATAAAACAAAGTCAAGATAATTGTATGGGAAATTTATTATTCAAGTAGAATTTCCTTAAAATATTAGTGAAAATATTTGTATTTAATTTATTTTTCAGAAACTCGTTCAACTATTTGAATAAATATCATTATGAGCTTTGAAGTGAAACACTGGTCTATGTAAATAGTTTGAGGTTGCTTATTTGATTACCACTGAATAATAAATCAAAAATATATTAAATAAATATGCTTATCATTGTTTTTCATTACTTGAAAGAAAATAAATAACATTTTGTTGTGTCTTTTAATGGAATTTGCTGGAATGTAAAATTTGCATGCATAACTTATTATCTACAAGCTTCCAAATATAGGAATGACCTCATAGAAAGCTAACAATAACTTTTCAAGGAAAACATCAATGATCACCTGACCAATTGCCTTTTTAGAATGTGGATGACCATTTGAGATTTGCTAAAATAATCATGGTGTTATTTTACTATAAAAAGAAACAAGACTCTATCTTAGGTTGCATTTTCCATACTTTATATCCATAAGTGAACAACAAATATAAGGCATTTTACAATGTTACTTATTATTTATTGCAATCCTCAATTGAAGCTAAATTGTTTGCAAAATAATGAGACATTTATACACTGAAGGAAAATAAATGCTATAGCATAAAATTACATTTATACTAGAATTACATGTATTTTTCCCTACTTTTGAAAATATGTTATAGGGAAGATCTCCATTTATTTAAAACAATTGATGGATACTGTGATGGTCAGTACTGAGTCAGCTTGGCAGATCTAGAATTAACTAGGAAACTGTCCACTGGCATAACCATGGAGAATTAGTTTGGTTAGGTGAGTCTCTGGGTAAGGCCAAGGGGGCATTCATCTTATTTTTTTAGTTATGTGGTAAAATCCATCTAAATTGTGGGTAAGACTGTTTCCTGGGCAAGAGATCCTGACCTATATAAAATGGAGGAAGTAAGTGAGCACTGTCATGAGTTGATTAAATAAATATGCTTATCTGCTCTCCAACCTTGAGTGTAATGAAACCAGCCATGTTAAGCTCCTCTTGCCCTTGTTCTCCTGATCTGAGCTATGAGCAATAACAACTCCCCCACCCCCTTAAATGCTTCTGTGAAAGTATTTCATCATTGCAACAGAAAGGAGTTAAGACATACCACTTAAATCAAGTATAGGCCTCAAAGAGTAAAATGAAGTAATACTCAGAGATTTTAGTGCAGAAACAATGATTCTGCTGTGTCATTATATACATAATCATTCTAAATCCAATTCCTTAATATTAAAGGAAATAAAAATGGAGACATCCACCATCTCTACTCTTAGAATCATTTCCCCCTCCTCTTGTGCTAAAATCCCTGGGCCTTGAGGGGAAGAAATTCATGGAGATATCCCATTTAGAACTGAACGTTCCAAAGTCTCTACCTCTCTGCACACCGTCCAGTTGTGTTCATTCCCATCTACTGCAAGAAGAAACTTCTCTGATAGGGCTGAGTGAGGCACTGATCTATAGTAAACACTCTTCCAGACACAACAGGACTGACAGACTCATATAGACTGTGGCTGCATGCATAGGACCTCTGTAGGTTCAAGTCAGATGAGGTCCCAGAACTGAGAGGAGAAGAGGAAATGGGCTCCTACCCCGAAGAAGCTATTTGCAATTGACATCTACCAGCAAAGGGAAAATCAGTGTCCTCCAATGAAGTGTCACTGGGTACATCAACCACACTCCAGGGAAAGCTCATGCCTAGGTGTAGGTGGCCAACACAAAACAAACACTATGTATTGGTTTTGTCTGTTGGTTTGTCTTATTTGGTTTTTGAATTAGGGGGCTTCTTGGTTTTTAGTTTGTTTTTGTTTGTGAGACAGAAAGACCATGGAGTTGTGTGGGTAGAGAGGTGGTAAGAATCTGAAAGGAGTTCATGGAGGGGAAAAATGATCAAATATATTGTATTAAAATATTTATATAAATAATGAATGAAATGGAGAATGTTTGCTGGACAAAAAGAAAAAGTTACACTGTCCCACATCAGACTGTTGAGTATACATATTTTCTTGACTTTGATTATAGATGACAAGTGATATATAATAACAGAACCACTGATAACAATGTCATGGATCTGCTCTAGGTCCTCATGAGAAGACTTCATGTCTTTCAGTATTGCAGTACCTGGGCAACCAGATAATGGACAGATATGATAGAATAATCTTTTCCTGGTTATTGAAATATAATTCAGATAATTTTAATTAAAAACTTAAGGGTGGAAAAATAAATGTGTTAAATTGGACAAACTGGATCTGTTTGTGTTGCTATAATAAAATTCCATGAATTAGATAATACAAAAATTACACTAATTTATTTCCATAACTGGTTGAAAGTCAAAAATTGAGGTGCCTGAAAATTTTGTTTCCATCTTTACAGCATCTTTTCTTCCTCTAGCCTCACTCGGCAATATTACTTTGATCCTGTAAGAGCATAATCTTATCCATGGAATTTGTGCTTTTATGATCTAATGACTTTTCCATGGGGCCCACCTCCAAATTCTATTTCCATGAATGTTATGAAATTTGAATGCATAAACAGTACACTATAGAATCCTCGTCCTTATTGATGCTGGGGGACATCTTTTGCCCCCAGAGGAAAGCTTTAGTCATTACTTCCTTATAGTACCTAAGAGTCCAGAGCTACTGATACGAGTCATCTAAGGGAGATGCATGAAATTGAAAGTCACATTCTCCAAAAGTCTCTAATTTCTTATCCCATCCCAATGAAGATTAGAGTTTCAATATGTGGCTTTGGCAGCAGATTCGATTGATCATACCACAGCATCTATCTCTTCTACAGCTGGCTGGGCATTTGTTCTTCCTAAATCTAAGTCTCCTTAAAATAATACATTTTAAGTAAATTTAACAAATCATGTAATGGTTGTGGTTTTATGTTATAATTAATTCATCTTTTTTTTTCACAATAACAACTCTGAAATATAAATTGCCTGTGTGTGTGTGTGTGTGTGTGTGTGTGTGTGTGTGTGTGTGTACTACAGTTTAGGGGATGGATGCAGGGTGTCTGGAGATCTTCAGAAAGATAGATTAGCTCCTTGACTATATCATGCTCTCTGGGATTTGAGTTATTTAGAGTGTAATCTTAGTTTGAACTTGTATTCTGTTATTGCATATTGAACAAGGGTTAACATCACACAGGAGGGTACTTCAGATACAATTCAGGAAATCTTGCCCTGTTCTCACCTGGTCTCTATTCCTATAGTCTTACAAATAAAGGATTGAGGTGGACAGAATAACTCAGCGTCACGTGAAGTTAATTTTGTGCTGTAGGAAAAAGCTTCACATCACTTTGTAAAAAATCCTGATTAAAATGGAATTCAAATAGTAAAGTTCTTCTAAAATTCATTCTTCATTAATTTTGTTAATATTTCATCAACATCAGCAAGTGGACCTGTTTTATTTAAATGATGTATTAATTAACTAAATTTTATTTTATTATAAAATATTGGTAATAAAAAGATGAATGTGTGAAATGCCTGGAAAGCTACTATACACAAATGTAGGCTTAATTGTTTGTGTATTGAAAAACAAACAAACTGAAGTAATTGATTAATACAGGCTATTCATATACAAAACAAATATTTCAAAGTCCCCGAATACATGTTTTCCCATGCATTATTCACTGTCATTCAAAGTCATTACCAACTGTCAAATAATTCTTGTTTTAAATTTTTGCTCCAGAATTTATTTTATTTTATTTTGATATCTGTATAATATAATTAAAAATCTGACATAAACTACCAGTTCTAACTGAACTTCTATTTTTAATCTAAGTTTCTCCATTTTATGTGTCTGGAGAAAATTCTCTGTCTAATAAAAGAGAGAGTAGGAATCCAATGAGTCTATTCGACTTTTATTTTGTGGGGGTGACACATTACAGACTTTAATAAACCATGAGTTAATAAACAACAACATAAGGAATATATGAATATAAAATTGAGTCTAGTAATTTTTATGAGTACTAGAGCTAAGCAGAATTCTCACAAAATTATGTAGAAAATCAAGGGAGGAGGAGACTGGACCTGCCTCAGCTGAGTCTACCAGGCTGGGATGACTCCCCAGGGGAGATCTTGCCTTGGAGGAGGTGGGAATGGGGGGTGAATTGGGGGGTGGGAGGAGGGAGGACGAGGAATCCATGGCTGATAGGTGAAATTAAGTTAATTATAAAATAAAAATATTAAGTAAATAAAAAAAAGAAAAAGATTAAAAGAAAAAGATAGAAAAACTTTGCCAGAACAATGGATTGAATTGCACAGGATGATATTTTTTTATAGGTCGAAACAAGACCAAATATTGAGCACCTCAAGTGATCCACTTCATAGAGTTGGTGATAGACCTCGGGTATTTAGACTTCTACCCACTAATCTTTCCCCCTTATTCTAATAGCTGCTTTGCCCTGTAAATATGTCATTCATTCAATGGGATGTACACAAAATTCTAAGGAACAACTCTATCTTTTCAAAAGGGGAATTGATTTTGAAAATATGTTTGCGTTATTAACACAGTTTCATTTGTATTTTATGTTTATTTGATGCTTTATAGAAAGTAGTGCATTATGAAATGTTTATATATGTAATTGTGGTTGATTAAAGAAGGAGAAATCATTGTAAGTAGAAAGATAGTGATAGGAATTAGTTTAAGAATTGATATGCGGTCAGGCAAACATCACTTCAATTATTTTTTTCCATATTTATTACTTTCTACCATGGTTTTCAATTTTAAGATTAGAATCATCAGAAACATAAGGAAGATGATTTGAAGACATCCTTGATGTTCCCATTACGTCGGGATGTCCTTAATCTTCTCTTTAAAAAAACTGTTCTAAATTTTAGCACAATATTTTAATCTAATATCCACTAATTCATCTCTACTGTGACTGCTGTGTTACCAATACCACCCAAGTATACACATGCTTACATTCATAAATGCACATATACTCATATGTGTATAAACATTAGAGATTGGCAGCTACAAATTTAGTAATACTTTCTAGACAAAACTTTCTGTCTATCTACTTATCATCTAATTATATCTATCTGTCTATCATTTATCTATCTACTTATTTATCTATCATCTATTTATCAAATTATCTATAATCATCTATCATCTAAATCTACATCTGTCTATCTATCTATCTATCTATCTATCTATCTATCTTCCTACCTATAAATCCTGGTATTTGTGAGGAATTATATACAATGCCCCTCACCAGGATTTCCAGATTTTCTTATATTTGTATTTTATATATGTAGGTTTTATACATAGCCTAAATACACATATGTATATCCCCTCCAGATTAATTATGACATCTAATACAATACAAACGCTTTGTAAATAGTTGCTATATCCTATTATTTAGCAATAATGACAAGAATAATATCTGCATATTTTCTATGCAGATATAAATTTTGAAAATATTTTTAATCTTTAGTTGGTTGATTTAAATTTAAATGTGTGTATATATATATATATGAATATATAATTAAATTTAACAGTACTATAGCAATTGACAACCTTATAATTCTAAACTACAGATGAAATTTTTGAAAGAGTGTGAATATACTATTAATTATATACTCATAGTGCATAAATATACTATTAAATGTACTAGGAAGATGGATCAGCTAGTGAAATGCTTGCCATGTAAGTATAAGGACCTGAGTTCAGATCTCCATCACCTGTGTATTAAAAGAAAAATCATAGGACAAAAATATGCGTCTGTAACTACATCACTGGGCAAGTAGAGACAGGAGGATTCTGAGATGTTGCTAGCAAGGTAGTCTAGCAAGATCAATGGGCTTCTGGTTCAAGGAGAGCTTCTTTCTGAAAACTAAGGTAAAAAGCCAAAGATGTCAACCTCTGACATACCCATGCTTTTAATCTGCATCCACGCATGCACTACACACACATTAATACTCATAACCACATGGTTCCTAAAAAAACATGTCTAAGAAATTAACTCAACCAGTTCTTCTCCCAAACTAGAAGGTTTGTGCTTCTTACCCATGAACTGTACTGTCACTTCTGCAGTCAGGTACAGGACAGCAGCACATGCTCGGTCATGAGGAACAATAACGTTCCCCACTTTGTTTCTTCTCTTTATCTTTGTATGTACAAGTCTTTGAGGTGCCACAATGGTGGAGAGTTAGAGACTCTGCTTTAAATCTTT
Organism: Peromyscus aztecus; assembly: GCA_902168405.1. NCBI lineage: Eukaryota > Metazoa > Chordata > Mammalia > Rodentia > Cricetidae > Peromyscus > Peromyscus aztecus. Next base: position 34,585 of record CABHPQ010154983.1, read on the forward strand.
ATGGGTAAAACAGAAAAGTTATAAAAGCCTCATCAACAACGCAATGCTTCCTTCCTAATCCATTTGTGCAGACTTTATTTGTGCAAATGCTTTCTTGTTTTGGCTTCAGAATGACAACTTTAATGGACTTTAATAGAGAAATAACGGACCGAACAGAAACATGATAACAGAGGGTTTGAGTACTATACTAAGGATGTCCTATTCCATTTAAGATTCAGAGCTGAGAATAATCTGAATTCCAGTGAAGGGGAGACAATTATGGAGATTAATGGCAAATACACAATCATGTATATTAGTTTTATGATTTGAACAGCACTGCATAACTTAAAATATCAAATTGCACTAGAAAGACTATCATTTTGAATATGAAACTAAAAACAAATTAACTCTGAACTTTGTGATTTTCGCAACTAATCGGATTTTTTCAAGTGTAATAATATTCAGAGTTACGTAACATGCCAGCTTCAGTGATAGTTTGTTCTTAAAATACTTGAAACTCAAATAAAACAATTTCTATATGTAATGAGATACAAAACTCCTTGGCAAGTTTACAAAAACTTGTTTTTTTGATAATCCTGCCTAAAATTTGAATTAATGTGTTTGTGTGTGTGTGTGTGTGTGTGTGTGTGTGTGTGTATGATTAATTAGACTATTATTTAGGATTAAAAGCATGAGACTTTTTTTGAAATGAGGTATAAAACTTAAGAATATTGGAAAAATTGATCAAGACTCAAAAAAATCAGGGCATTAAATAGAGTAGTCACCGTGGGTGGAAATATATCTTCCTGTATTTGTACAATATAAAACAAAGTGGCAGAAAGTAGCAGTAATTCCTTACTGAAATATGTTTTTAAGACTGAAAATAAAATACAAAATGAATGCTAGGCATATTCCTTATTTCATATAGATCTTATCTGAAATGTATCTTATCTGAATTGGCCAATTCAAAGGATGAATGGCTCACACTGTTGAGCTCTCAGAGGAGAAGGCTGCTGCCTCCAGAATTGCAGGACTACAGGGAGGTCAAGTTCCCCCAAAACCATGTAACGAGAGGGATACTGTTCTTAAAAACCAGATGGATGCTTACCAGTTTTACTGAAGAGAGACTGAATCCCTTAAAATATGTTAATAATAATGCTTTATAGCCCCTAAAAGGGTAGAATTTATCAATTAAAAAGAATATTATGGTGTTGGATATCAAAGATAGACGTTCACGCATAACAGACAATTGAGCCATCGCTAAGCTGCATCCCCAGTACAAAGAGCAGCTTTTTTTTTTTTATTTTTAGTAACTAATACATTTAAGAATAGCAGTAAAAAAAAGAAAGGGTTTGTCTGGATTCTTTTCTCACTCTGAATGCTCTTTGGGACTATTTACTGACAAGTTTAGTTGATACAAAAGCTTATTACATACCACCCAACAAGCAGGTAAGTAGCTGAAACGTGTAATCTCTCGAGCCTTGCCTGAATTAGGAGCTGACCCTTACCCCTTAGCTATCAAGTCAGTAAATTTGTCTTATTTTATTTGAGCATCTGAAGTTTGAGATGGATTTTAGCTTTACTGTAGTCTTTAGAGAAATAAAACCTATAGTCCAACATCTGTATTAAGAAATGACACTGTGTACATAGAACACATTTGCTCATTCTACGGCAGTTTGGCATTGATTATTTTCTTTCTCTATGTGAGAATTTAGACATAAATCAACTCATTCATGTGAGAGATGTGTCTCCTGTAAACTTTCTGTTAATGAGTTTACATGGATTTGCGGCATAGTGCAAGCTAACTATCAATTAACTATCAGTGGAATGTAAACAACTTAGCTAAATCATGACAGATTGACAAAATAAGTCTCTTCGGCTTGAATCTGTTTAATCAACTTCTGATATATTTCAAAATAATGTGGGTGTCTCAGATACTAAACTCTACAAACAACAAAAAAGTGAAGTCTCTCTTCCCAAAGTTAAAATTCCTGTGAGATTCTACTGTTTAAGTCCTAGATTTCCCACTGGACTGCTGTAGTTCAGCATTTGAGCACAGTAGGGTGACATGTTGATTATCAACCCCTTTGAAACATTTGTGGAAAAGGCATTTTAAATTTCTGTTTTATATATTTGCAAAAAAGCAGTGTTTGCTTTAAGCAGGAATTTATTATTTTTTCCAGTCTTCCTATTTATAGTCTGATTTCCTGCAATTTTTGCCAGTATGACTTTAACAAGGTCTCCTGATAGAAATGTATTGGGGTGTTCAAAACTGGAGGTTCAGAAAGAAACAAAATGGTTTTAAGATGGTTCCTTCTCCCAACTGAGCCAAGGATTTCCTCTCAGCACTGTGTCTTTTGATAACGTTTTTTGTTGTGTGACTTTTGTTAAAAAAAAAAAAACGAAGTCTCAGGCTGGGTGTGGCAGTGTTGCACACCTTTAATCCCAGCACACCTTTAAGCCCAGCACTCGGGAGGCAGAGCCAGGTGGGTCTCTGTGAGTTCGAGACCAGCTCTCGTTTTTTTTTTTTTTATAGACACCATCATACTGAGTTTAAATACAATTTAGTGGCTTCGTTTGGACTTCATTGACTGTAATAAGACTCATCTCAGTAAGTCATAGCATGAGGTACTGGGATCGGGACTTCCGCATATGAACTGTAGCAGGACATAATGCACCCAATAGCTTTAATACAAAAGTGCTATTTAAATCATAAGGTTGCTTCAGAGAATCAAAGTGTACAATTTTAATTTACTTTCTTTGATACTGGCCTTAATCATCCAGAAATTAACCTCAAAACAGTAAAAGTCAGGATTGCAAATTTAACTTTGCATTTTATTATAGTCCATGTTTGTTGCTGGAAAACATTACACATAGATATTTTGTTTTCTTAGATATTTTCCATTTCAAATAATTTCAGTACCATTTTTTTAACAGCCTAAGATTTTTTTATTTAAAGGATCATTTGTACCGTTTTTGTCACTTGGTAGTAGTCAAGATGGAGACTAGTTATTGCTACTTTCTCTTTACATTATTTCTTCACCACTTCTGTCCTACCTGGCTTTAACTGTAAAGTTGACCTAACCTAGAATCACCAGAGAATGTAGTCCACTTGAGGGAGTGCCCAAATTAGATTGCCCTGCTTGCATGTGGGAGTGTTTCCTTGACTGTTTATTGATATGTGAGGACCTAGTCCATTGTGGACATTACCATTTCCCCAACAGATCATTTGACGCTGTAAAATAATCCTAGCTTACAAGACCCCAGTTGGACAGGCAAAATTGGACAGGGGGAATTCCACCTTAGCCAGCCAATATATGAAGAGTAGTAGAAGTCAATTGTAGCAGGAATCTTAAAAGTTCTTAATAAAATCAAACCTGAGCCAGGTATTGGGGTGATCAGAGAACCAGAACAAGCCACGGCTACCTCACCTAGCTGGATCCTCACCTGGTCTTGTTTCCTCAGACTGGAGGCCTCTGAGTCCTCATCCAGAATGGGTCTCAGCTGAACTGCTGCTCAAAAACCTGAATGCTTAACCAGGCCAAATGCTTAGCCAGGCCAAATGTTGCTAGTTTCTGGTCCTCACGCCTTATATACCTTTCTGCTTTCTACCATCACTCCCTGGGATTAAAGACTCACTTTCTGAGACTAAAGGCGTGAGTCACCATACTTGGCTGTATCCTTGAACAGATGGATTTCTGCCTCTGGAATGCTAGGATTAAAGGCATGAGTGCCACCATTTTCTAGCCTCTGTATCTAGTGGCTGTCTGTTCTCTGACCTCAGAAAAATTTATTAGGGTGCACAATATTTTGGGGAACACGATACCACCATAGTCAATGGCTTCTGAGAGACTGTGAATACGTTTCCTATAGGGATGAGCTCACAGGTAGGCCAATCTCAAGTGGAGGCAGTAGCTGCTGCATGATTATCCCTGAAGTCCACAGCTCATGATTGCCATAACTTGTAAATGTCCCAGGTATGTCTGGAGCTTGAGAGACAGCTTATAATTTTTTTTGTAAGTGTTTCATTCTAGTCTCTGGTAATTTTCCTTATATTCCTGCAAGAATGGTACTGTGTATACAAAGCTTGGCGTGTCTCTCAAGAAGCTTTCTATCAGGAATTTTTTTGGAGTGTTTGCTTTAGTCTTGTGAATATAAAAGGTAATCTATGCATTCTTTGTCTTTTTTGACAATATAATAAACAAACAATGTTGAACTTTCAACTTGCAGTGAAAACATAAACCTTTAAGAAGAGATATGGAAATAAAATTTAAAAATACAATATTGAAAACACGAATATTTTGTAGCTTTGAAACATGTTTTTAATTAACAGATATATCAAAAACAAAAAAATAAAAAAGTGTTTTTGTAATGTCTTTAAACATACAGATTATTAAAGCCATTGAAAATAATTTTTCTCTCTTAAATGTGATAGCATATTTAAATTGCATAATCTTTACAATTTTTATTTCCATGATATAAAAGAAATAATTTCAAAATAATGTATCATAAATTAAAAGCTGCATATCCTGTCTATCGAGCTGTTAGGGATGAGAAATTTTCCAAAGGGAATGTTTTATTGTTATTTGTTTGTTTGACAAGATTTTGCATTCAAGGGTAAACACTAAGTTAAATGAGTAGGAAATTCCTATCAAACTGTTTAAAGTTAGATATGCATGATCAGTTATTGGAATATTATATCTACCCTGCTGCACATTGCCAAATCCCTTCTCCAGATACTCACTGTTTTTACAGACATGAGATTAAGTCCCTATCCTTCTATTCTGTTTGTGCTACACTGACCAAAACCCGGCATTTGGATTGTTTAGTCTGTGCAGGACAGATACAGTATACTCTTATTGAAGATCCATGCTACACACATGCCTTACCACAAAAATAGTCTTCATGAACTGTTAATGTGGAAAGTTGTCTTTAAGTTTGTTACAAGGTAATATTCCAAACTCATTTTAAATTCGTTCTACAAGCCAATCACATCTGTTTTCCTTATTATGTATCACACCTTCACTGAAATCTAACATTTTATTTGCCAATGTAAAGAATAACTCTTTATCTAAAAGAGAGAAGAAAAGCTTATGTTTGAGGCAAAAACTAAACTTTATATAATGTTTAGAAATGGGAATATAAAACTGAGAGTAAGGAATCTTTACAAAGCCCATATGGCCACAGATGGACATGATATTTTTTTCAAGACTATTTCTTGTTCTATAAAGCTTTCAGAATTATCAGTATTAATAAATGTAAGAAAATATAAATCATTTTTAGAGCTCTAGTGTGCTATTTCATATTGTTGTGTAACCTTCTGACCCACTTAAAATGAACACGTGGGGAATCTACTTTAATAGCTTCTTCCTGTAGGCTTGAGGGATTTGATCACGAGCACTGATCTTAAAACAAAAGTGTAGTTGGGTATTTCAACTCATTTCAAGATATCTGTGCCAGAAAGTTTCATGTTGAGTTGGCATCTCCTAGGAATACCACTGAAGAAACAATACAGAAAGAGGTAAGAAAAGAGAAATATTTGTTCAACACTCTGCATGATGGAACAAAGTGCGACATCATTTACGGTAGATTTCCTCATCCCAAAGTGACAGGGTACCATAAATCACTAATTTCTCAATTTTGAAAGAGAAGATAGAATATGGGAAAGGTCATGTTCAGTTCAGGGCAAGAAAACCAAAGCAATGTCCAGGTTGAACTTTACATAATATTTTACCAAATCTCAGAGGAAGTTCAGCATGAGTATGTTATTGTTGTTTTCCTTTTGGGGAGATAGGAAATGAAAATCATTTTGCTCTATTTCTAAAATAGTATAGCATAACCTGGAATAGCTTTATTTTTTGTTATTAGATATAAAATATTGGCAGATTCTTTTGTTCCTAAATTAATACTTCAGTAAATAAATGTTGATATTTAAATTTTTTTCTAGTATCCCTAATGTAGGTTTCTTTTAAACTTACATTGACAGTCTGAAACTCATGCTTCCAATTAATTTTTATTTTAATCTTCAAACAGTTTAAAACCATTACTGGAATATGTATGTGAAAACACAAAAACCAATACATGTTTATATACATAAACACAAACATACTTACATTTTGTTTTGTTTTGTTTTTTGAAACAGGGTTTTTCTACATACATACTCTTTTTTTTTTTATAAAATATGTGTGTTTGTGAAGATATTTTCAAAGTTGATACAGGCTATATAATGAGACCCTGGAGGAGAAACTAACAGCTGTTTTCAACCAGAAAGATTGTCACGCTCGAAGAATGAGGATACACGTGTTTGAAAGGACTTTTTTTTTTCTCTCATCGCGGTCCCATGGGCCTCTTTTACCAACAGTCAAACTCCTATATCTCTCCCTTGACCTAGGCGGAAGAGTCAGACAAAGTGTCACAGACTGGCACAGAGATGAACTGTCTGATAGAAAACGAACAAACAAACAAACAAAACCATTTTTACCTTACATAGTTCAGAAGATGTTTATTGCCTAAAAATGTCTCCCTAATTGGAATAAGTTCAGAAGGCTGAGGTTGGGGTTAGTTCTCCGATAGAGCTCACATCTCACTTTTAGACTTAGTATCCCAGTTGACAGCAACATACTTACTGAATAGCACTAGTGGATATTTAAGGCCTATAACATCTACCCAAGGATTTTTTTTCCCTTGCAATCCTTGCTGTACTTCTAATTCATTTAGTCCAAACCATGTATTGGCTATTTCCTATGCTTAAATCTATTAATCAGTTTAAATGTGGCAGTGGAATTGACATTTCCTGCCTATAATGGAACTGAAAGCCACGTGAAAGAAATGGATGAATTAAAATTTCAGTAGGCTAAAACAAGAAACGTCACCAATAAATACAAAGTGCAACACGAGAAAGGGAGGCTTAAACGCAGGCATCCAACAGAAGGAAATAAATGCATCACTATTATTTATGACAAAAGCTAGGTTGGAAGACAGAGCTTGCTAAAACTCCGTCAAAGAATGCCACTAATTCACTCAGGTACAGACAGAGCTGGAAAACCACAAGCTTCCTCTACTGAAGTTATCCCTGTAAAATTTATAATGTGGACAGATCCCGGACTCTAAAGGAGAAAGAGCTAAGTTCAATATGTCTGGCTCTTTTTTTTTCCCCCTTCTAGTCTCCAATCGGAAATCTCACTCCTCTACCCATAGGGGGAAAATGTATAACTTGTGGAGAAAAGAGCCTTGAGGTGTTTTTCTAACAAATTTCTGCCCATAGAAACATGAAGAGCTATAATATAAACAGCAATTTACCATGGGGCTTGACTGAGAATTGAGGTACCATAGGCAGAGTATCCCTGGGGGTACTTAACCTGAGCACTCCTTTGCAAGTCCACAAGTCCCCATTTGGGGGAAATTGGACCATGATATCAAATCATTTCCAAGAGCAGCATGGAGTAAAATAGTATAAATAATCCTTATAATGATAAATATCCTGGGACTTTTTGGCACATATTAATATATCATTGGTCTTTATTCACTTTAAGACATAATAATTGAGGATTTGTTATCAAACTTAAGAAAGAATTGAACTGGAGAAAAAGAATTTCATCTAGCTTTTTTATGAAGGAAATGTTCAGTTCATTTATACTCCCACAGAAAGTGATGTAACTATACAGTTTGGTCAATTTGATAACAGCATTTTTAGGCTCATAAAAGCATATGTAAGCTTAACAAGTATCCTCTAATCCCCTCTCCTATTTATAAATCTGTGTTGAGTGAATCACGTGTGTCCTATGCAATAATGAACACATGGAAAATCCACCTCTTTTCTTAATTCATTTTCCGCATATCATGATATCCTCCTTGTAGAAAACAGTTGAATAAAACTTAAATGTTACTGCTTAGGCTTACATAGACTTTTCTAGTAAAACCGCAGAGGAGTTCATGTAAGACAGAAGGTCTTAGCAATGGACAGGCGGGTCTCTAGTTGTCTGGTTTGTGAGAACTGCAGACACAGATTTCAGCCACAAGCCTATTGCAGTCATCTCACAGTGGGGAGCAACTAACTACTTTTTATTATTATTTTTAAAAGAAAACCACATGGTATACTTAAGTTTTCATGAAGACTACTTTATTCTACCTAACTACTGATGTCAGGTAGCATGTGTCAATGCCGTCTTGATATGGCACGCTATCAAATAAAAATCAACAGATATGTTGAGAATGTTTAGCCCCAAGTTCTCAAATATTTTTGTGTTTACTTTTTCTCATGAGTACTACAAGTACATATTTAATTTGACTAAAATAGTCTCCATGACCACTGTGCCCATGTTTTATTTGCTTGTTCTTCTGTCTGTGTTTTATTTTGGACAATTTGCAATTCAGAGTTCAGTCAGTGTGGGAATAAAGGACTCCTGGTGATGGCTTATTTGACTGTATTGAATGCCTGAGAAATCGTGTGTTTTTACAAACTTGGGATTTATACTCAACAAATAATTTCATTTCTAAACATGTCTTATATGCAACATAACTACAGATAACATATCATAATATATTAATAACAAAAATGACAGTTGAGCAATAATTAAAAATATTAAGTGAATGTCTCTAGTGAATTATTTTCCTGCCAATGTCCTAGCTACTCTCATTTGTGATGTTAAATTCAGATTGTGTGTACAGAAGTGTGGAAGGACAACTAGCATTCTTGATTATCAAAATCCAGGAGGGCAGGAGAATTAGCCCAGCATCAGTTAAATATGAGGTTGAAAGTAGACTACCTTGTTTTCTCCCAAGTCCACATTCTTTCTCCCATGAATCATGATTTTGAAGCAGAGGTCTTCTAAGGGAACAAAGACATTTCCCTTTGTTACAAAAAAAAAAACAAAAAAAAAAAACAACAAAAAAAAAACCTTTCATTGACTTTTTGTAGATTTCACATCTTGCATCCTGAACCCACTCATCATCCCATCCCCTTGCTTCTGCCCTCTGCTCTTGCAACTTCCCACCAAAACAAAATTTAAAAGTAAAATTTAAAAAAAAAACAAAGAAAACAAGGAACAAACAAACAAACAGACAAAAAACAAATAAAAAAAAAACCTTGGCATGGAAGCTGTAGTGTGACCCTATGAGTCACACAGTTTACCCTTTAGTCCATACATCTTTACTTGTAAATGTTCATTGCAATGAGTCATTGGTCTGGTTCCAGGTCTCTGGCTTCTGCTACACCCTCGATACTGGACACTCACTGGGACTCTGCTTGGATATCTTATTGTTGCCTTGTGTCATGGAGCTCCTGTAGCTTTGGATCTGCAGGTCTATGCCCTTCACATGCTCCAGCAGTTTATAGATGAGGGAGACAGTGAGTGGGACAATGAACTTTGAAAACTTCAACCCAATAATATGAAATAAATGCATAGTTAAAGAAATTTAAAATACAGGATCCAAGAGATGTCTCAGTGGATAAAGCACTTGCCTCACAAGTATGACAGCCTGAGTTTGGGTTCCCAGAACCCACTTAAAACGCCAGGCAGGTACAGTCATCCTTTGTAACCTAAGCAGGTATTCCTCTGCAGGCAATGACAAGAGAATTCATAGAACAAGCTGGCTAGCTGGACAACTCTTATAGGCAAATTTTAAATTCAGTTGAGAGACCCTGCTGGGAAAAACAAAGTGGAGAGTGAATGAGAAAAGCAGCATACAGAAAGTTGGGACTCCTCGTGCATATCACATACCCTCCACATACATTGGTGCCAATACAACATGCATACATACATGCAACCAAAACATATGTCAGCAAAAAAATGATAAAAAAATAAATTTAACAAATACTACCCATAACCTACAATAAAGAAATACTACAGTGAAAATTCCAGAGCATTATGAGCATACAGTTCTCAAGGATAGCAAATCCCCCAAATTGAGACATTCTAAAGCCTAGAAAACAAAAATGTGTCTAATCATGCCTTCCCTACTTCATATCAGCAAAAAATACACTATGAATGACCTGATGTCATTCATAAAGAATGAATCAGCATTTGTAACTAGTTCACAGTCATCAATTCTCTCTTAACTATTTGCTTAGAAGGAGCTCTTCAGCATATTGCAATACTGTTATGTTGGGGCATGGAAATATTTGTTCATTGGCTAATAGATTAGACTTTTTAAGAATGACTATAGTTGTGATTAGAAGAATTGTATGAACATTATACTTCCAACTACAGAAACAATGAATGCATTGTATAATATTGTGTTTGTGTCATGGAAAAAGTTAAATGAGATTATGGAATATGTACAGCACCAGCAGACAGATTTCTTAGAATAATTATTTGCAGACTTAGGTTTATTTCTGTATGGAAGAAAATAGTATCCATTATATTTTTCATAAATGACAAGTTTCATCTTTCAAAAAGCTTCTGATAATTAGCAAAAACAGAAGTAGATTCTTGGAGAGTCCAAAGAGAATACATTCAAACCAAAGGTCATGTCACAATTATTATTTCATACTTAATAATGCACAGCTAAAATATTTAGACCTTCTAGTATGCAGAATACCCTGGGAATTACATGATATGCAGTACATAATGGG
>CABHPQ010154984.1:0-34516 GCA_902168405.1 Peromyscus aztecus
CTGAGGGCTCGAGCAATCCCTGTCCGGACTGACTGGCTGTCCTGGCTAGCAGCTGTTGATAAAGAAACACAGGAATATTAATGCAGATAACACATCCTCTCTCTCTCTCTCTCTCTCTCTCTCTCTCTCTCTCTCTCACACACACACACACACACACACACACACACAGGAGAGAGAAAGATGCAGGAGCTGATTGATTTCAGCTGCAAGTGTTCGGTGCCTGATGGGTGCTAAATGCTAAAGAAGCATTTGGCTCTAGCCCTTAGCTCTGTTCCCACAGACAAGGCAGGGGAACGTGAGTGCAGTAAAGTACCCGTCACTATGCGAACTCTTCCTACCCGATTACCTCTGCAGTACGGGGAAGAAGTGACAAGGCTTGGAAAAAAGCAGGAACAGACTGAGCTATTGTGTCTTACTGGGCGCTGCTCACCAGCCCCCATGAATCTCCCTTTTGCGGCCCTTGGATTTAATTAGAATTTATGTCAAGACAAGTGGCAGGAACAAGGAAACATTTAGAGCTCCCCCAGACCTTCCCTAGAGCATCCACCCTCACTGCCGCCCTTTTTCCTGCCTTAACTAATATCAGAAGGCTGCAAAGTCATCCCCCCCACCCAGGGTAACCTGATTGTTGGCTATATTCTTCCCCTTGTGGTGAGATATTGGTACAGAGGATGCTGTAAATTTCCTGAAGTCATATCTGAGCCCCTTGGAGAAGATGCGGACATCTGACAAAGCACAGCCTTCAAAAGGCTGTCACTGATATTCTTGTCCCTTGCCTCTAAGTAACTTCTTCAGTCATCTTTTAACAGCCTAACATAGTACCCCTGGCCTGAGCTTTCTCCTAAGAGGATGAAAAACCTCCTACCTCCCATTTCCCCCAGTCTGAAAACTTATCATGGACATAATCCCCTTCCACTTGAAAAAAAGCAGGCTTGAGTCTATTCTATGAAGTGTGTTGCATGAGCACGGGTGGCTGACCATCTTTCAACACATCTATTAGCTTGTGGGAATTTCAAAGCTGAGCTTCCATTTCCCTTCTTTTGTGTTCAGGGTCAGAAACCCATCTTTTACACAGAAGATACTCCACTGAGATTTTATTTTTGTTGTCGAATTCATTCCTATTATTTAGACTGAGATGGCGCCCAGACAAACAGGTGGAGTCATTTTTTTTTTCCTGAGGCCAAGGGCTTGAAGTTGGGGAGATATTTTAGCCGTTTGTACTGTCTCTCTACCCTATGCAATCAGCCCAGAGGATGCCATTGGGATCATTGTTGCTATGACAACATTGATAAGTGGGTTGGTTTTCAGAGACGCTGGGTAGAGCAACACATTTTACAGTTGTTTTGACAGACAATAGATTGTAAGGGCAGCTCTAAAAGGAAGAGAAATGACTGAGGTCTCAGGGTATGGAGTGAATCTTGCCCGGGGTGTTTACAAAACTCACTGACCTGTAGCAACATGAACAGAGAGAATCACTTGGTTCACTGTAAGCGACCAGATGTGCAGACTATGCACAGACATCACACCATCAACTGCGAGGATGAGCTCTTTCACGCTGTTGTAACTCAGGCCCTTTGGAACACCTGTCAAAGGAAGAGTGTGACCCTCTTGTTACTTATCTGGATGCGCTTGCTTGGGAAGACTAAGTCAGCTGCACAGTCTTCAGCAGAACACCAACTCACATCCAGTCCCTTCTTTGTTTTTTTTTCCTCAAATGTTTAAAAATCAGACTCTGTCAAAGGCCTTGTCACCAATCTCAAGTCCACAGAGAAAATACAGAATTTACTAGGCAACATCTAGCAATAGTAATCATCCTAACAGTGCTCTTATCTTTGCACATTCTCTACAAAACGTAATGAAACAACATGGGGTTTGTTATTATACATCTTGGGTTTACATTCTGACTACAATTATTGTGAATTTCCTCAAATTGTGATGCTTCTCTGATCATACGCAGAGTAAAATACGACCAGTAAGAGCAATGCGTGCATCATGAATGATGTGGGTACTTCATGCAACAAGCCTGTTCTTTGTAAATTATAATGCTATGCAATGTCCGTAGTCCAATAAGTCACCCCAGGAACTGTGCTAAGAGGAAATGCTAACATGGCAATGATAGCTTATCACTTGGTTTGCAAATTCCCCATTGTTTCGGCTGCCCAAGTCAGCATTCAGCATCTGGGTCACAGACTATCATAACTTGATTGTCACTCTTCTTTCTAAATGAATCATGTAGAACACGTGGGAAAATGGGAAGACCACCAGCCAATCAGCTTGGTTTTTATTTTTTTTTCAAATGTATTTTTGACAGGTTCTCACTATGTAATCCTAGATGGCCTGAATTTATTATACAGTCCAGGCTAGTCTTGAACTTATAACAGTTCTTCTCCCTGTATCTCCCAACTGCTGAGCTTACAGGCATCTGCTACAATTCCTGGCTAATTACCTGTTCTTTGGGACTGAACTAGTCTCAGCATGTCACCCCTAACCACAGAGATGCAGTCTGGGAAGCTCAGAAAACAGCAGTACTGCAACTGTGTTATGCCAGATGTAAAAGAAAAATCACCAAAATACAGAATAGAGGAAGGAGACGTGCCCAGCAAGCTTTAGTCATGAGCTACTTTATTGACCGTGAGAGTTACTACTGTCTTCTATTTTTGATTGACTGAAGGACCCATGAAGCCAGGTAAAGCAGAAGAATATATGGGTCACACCGGTTATGTGTGATGAGGTTAATTAGCAAAACCTGCTTTGGGCTAAGAACAACCTTGAAACATCAATTCCCCAGCTTCCCACTGACCCCTCTTCCTCAGCCATGTTAAAGTCCCATGCCTCTTTTGTTGTAACACATACTGTTCTATTCTTTCTCATGGTTTAGACAATTCTCCTTTCACTCATGTGTAGCTCTTCCCCCATTAGGAGAGGGTCAATCACTGCTCTGCTCAGCTTTGTAAGTCGAATTTTAAGGACATGATCTCGCGCAGGGTTCAGCAAGCACTTACTAAACAAATAAAAGTCATCACAGTGTCCTTGTACTTTGAGGCACATGAGACCTAAGTGTTCAACTATAATGCTAAGAGGAAGACTCCACTTGTATTTCTTAGATTTTTTTCCCAGTATACTTGGGGACATATTTATAAATTTTTCAATATTTTTCCTCTAATGTTGTATTTAATATTTATGTTTGGTATCTTTACATTGTGAGACAGAATTTAACACATACGTATGCTGTTTCTATTTGTTCCATATAAGGAAAAAAATCAGATATTAAAAATCCTTATCACTCTAATTTTGTCCTGTAATACAAATCAACAGAGAACATGCCTTGCAGTCATCCCTTTATGGTCGAAGGGTAAAGGGAACATCAGTCTGAGGAAAAATGGTGAAAGCACTCCTACCTTCCATGAGTAAGATGGAGAAGTCTTTTAAGATCATGATGGTACTGACCAAAACCAGGATGGAAAAGATAAATGTGCACACCGGATCAGCAATTTTGTAATCTGGCTGGAAAACACAGCAGCTTTGGTTAACTGAGTTCAAACTTTCCATCAAGAAACCCAGTTAATAAATTAAGTAAACCTCTCTGAGCCCTTATTTTTCTACTACCCACTTACCTTACTGACCCGTGGCATTCAACTCAAAAACAGAATGCTTTTCCTGGGTCACAAAGAAGCTTTAAATTTCTAGTGACTAATGAATGGAGGCTTCTAGAAATGTGCTCATGATAACTTAAGAATTAAACTGAACCATATTCTTAAGTATTCTCTTAAAAGAACCTGATTTAAAGGTTCTCAAATTACACTGTAGTCATGGAAATATGTGAAAAGGTGGTCACACTAGCCAATGCTTTTCAACCTTAACCATGGTGAGGGAGGAAATGGGAGTATCTTTTATTTTAGCCTTTAAAGCACAAACTAAAGCATGAGTCTTGATTCTTGAGCCCTCCCCATATATTTCTCTTTCCCTCCCTCCATGAATTGATATCCTTGATACTGGAGTGAAATATGTGCTATTCTGATTGCAGTGCTGTAGTGAAGCTGAGGGACACAGAAAAGTCTATGCTCTACTTCCCTTGGGAAATGTAGCATCAACCTAACCCTTGTGTGGGGACTCGAGTTATTTTTTTTAAGTTGTTACATGGGATTTTACTAGTTACACAACAAAGAAAGCCATAAATCAAAGTATTTACCAACTACATGGTGGAGGCCATGGACAGGCAGTTGGTTACAGCAAAGCTGGGAAGATCCCACTATAGGTTTCAGGTGCTATCTGATGACATTCTTAGGTTTTGGATTGCTGAAAACTAGCGGTCTGTTATGAATGCACTGCAAGTTTTTTTTTTTTAGTTGAAATAGATTGTCTAATACAATCTATTCCAATTATTGTTTCCCCTCCGCCAACTCCTCTCAGATCCTCCCCACTTCCTCACCTACCCAAATCCACACCCTTTCTTTCTCTCTCTCATTAGGATACACATAAGGCACCTAAAATAGTAATAATAATGATAATAATTAATAACAACAATAATAATAAAAGATTAAATAAAACAAACAGAATAGGCCAAGACAAACAGAAGAAAAAGAGCCAAGAAAAAGCTCAAGAAACATAAATAGATGCAGACACACACACACACACACACACACACAAATCCCATAAAACACAAAAACAGAAGTCGTAATATATATACAAATGATCTGTAAGATTTAAAAAAAAAAAGTGCCCTGACAAAGCATTAAGAGACAAAGAACCTCCAACAATGCCACTGATTTCATTTTGTTGTGTCATCTACTCCTGGGCATGAGGCCTGCCCTTCAGAATGGTGAAACTCCATTGGAGAAACTAATGTTTCATGTATGAGTGCTTATCAACTGGAAATAGCTTCTGAGTTGGGGATGGGGGCTTGTGTCCTGTCCCCTTCTGAGCACTGGGGCCACACCAGGACTAGATCTGAGCAGGATGTGTGCATGCTGCCACAGTCTGAGTTCATATGTACACGGGTCCTATTGGGTTTAGAAGGTTTTGTTATTCTCCATCCCTTCTGACAAACTCAAACTGTTAATCTTTATGATTTTAAACTGTCTTTGCCTTTGACTTGAAGCTTTATTTTACTTTAAAAGTTTTTATTTATTTACTGACTTGAAGCTTTCAAGGTGTGTTTTCTCTATCTGAGTTCAGAATTCTTTTACTTCCACTTATGTATTTGAACACTTTAGGAAAAAAACACTATTCTCTCCAAATTGGAAAATCGTGATAGCGTGATGGAAAAAGGCAGAGCTGAATGCTATTTTTTGCCCCACTCTCTCTGTCCGAACACATGTCTCTGTTGGTAAGTATTTACATGTTTAAGGTGGGAGGCCTTTCTCCTTTCTAATTTTGACCCAGAGCTCTGCTTTGGGGAAAAAGAAGCTCCTCCCACACTGAGAACAATGCAAATAGGTCCGTGAATCAAGTGCTCTATCCTTTCCCAGCCAAGCAGTAGGCACAAGTCCCAAACTCAGTAAACTGGACACCCTCCCAAAAAAATGTGATTCTCAGAATGCTGGAGAGACGGCTCAGGGGTTAGGAGGGAGTGCTGCTCTTGCAGAGAACCTGAGTTCACTTCCCAGCACTCACATCAGGCTCCAGAAAATGCAACTCCTCTGATCACTATGGGTACCTGCACTCATGTGCACATACTCACTCAGACACATTATTGGACTAATTTATATAATAAACATAAATAGATCTTTAAGAAATATGACTCTCGACAGTGACAAGAACAGGAGAAATATTTGATCAGACACATTTATTTCAGCATGATACCCATAGATACCAAAATGTGCCCTTATTTCTTGATTTCTGTCTCTGAGTTTATTCCATATACTTCAGCCAATTAGTATAATTTAAATAAACCAGAGATCTCATCCATTGCTTACATCTAAATAACCCCAAGGTGTTCATGGTTCCATTGATTTACATCTTAACACCATATCAAAAGGAACTTTCGTGAAAGACTCAAAGCCCAACAGATAAAGACAGCTCTTTAGACTCTGGGGAATACTAAGGCTTCAGTATTTGTTAGTTTTAACTTTGTAAAGTGGTTTGTGCAGGTAAACACAAGCTGCTAATATTGGTGGTATTTGAGTCTTAATTTCGACGCTACCTCATCCTCAGAATTACTATGATTACTAAACATACCTTAAAGTAGATAATAAGAGCACTAATTAGCACACTGATGCTCTGAAATACATCCCCAAGGGCGTGCACAAAAGCTGCTCTGACACTGGCATTAGCTTGTACATCCTTGTGGTTGTGGCCAAGGTGCCGTTGGTGCAGGATTGCAGTTAGTCTGAAAGAGATAACGATGTACCTGACACACATACAATAAGCCTTTAAAAGCCTACACAGCAGAATGGAGGAGTCACCAGAAGCATTTATTATCTAAATTGTCAGGTAATTAAAGTATCAGTGCCTTATGGTGCACCATGCTGGACTTATATTTGATTATAAGTATATCTTAGAACTTTTAAAAACTCCCAAAAGGAAATATTTCAAACATTCACCTCTGTTTCCTAGAGAATTCACCAACATAATGCTACACTGTTCCACACTAAAACTGAAAAGCATTGCTGCTCTCATGAAAACCAAACATTGGTCCAATTAGATGGCTGTTGGTTGCCCCCAACATGTAAATGCCACTATTGCAACCCTGAGTATACCTTGCTGAGCTTGTCATTATGGTTCCTAGGCTTTATAGCTGGCTCAGACTATTGGTGTTATCTCCCTTAGCCGCTTGTATAGAACCTTCAAATTCTATGAGAGTTAGTCCACCGGGAGGAGGCTTCTAGGTCAATTCTAGCTCAGTTCCTCCTGTGTACAAAGCACGTGGTGTCTTCAGCAATAAGAGCTTCAAGTTCTGGGAGGCAAGCAAGGATAGCAATAGCTTATATTTTTGAGCAATCTCTTAGTCTCCCTTGACCAGCACTCAAAAGGAGGTTTCTCATGTCTGATACCGGTGTTTTGTTATACAGTCTATGGCTTTCAGAGGGAATTTACCAGTCTAAGTGTCTATATGTTTATGTGCTCATGTGTGTGCCAATGCTTGTGTATGTGCCTGCTCATGTGTGCATGTCCTTGTGGATACCAGAGAACCACCTTGGTTCAGGAGCTATCTACCCTGTTCTTGAGACAGGGTCTCATTATTGTGAGACTCGATGATTTGGCTAGGCAAGCTGACCAAAGGACCCCTGCCTTTGTTTCCCCAGCATTGAGATTGCAAACCACTATGCCTAACATTTTCCTGTGGCTTCTAGGGGGTCAAATTGAGGAACTCATGCTTCTGATGCAAGCACATTACTGACTGAGCTATCTATCCTGCTCCCAGTGTTAGAATCTTTAATTTTTTATTGTATTTAATTTGTTCATTTGAGTGATTATTTGAAATCTGAATAATTTTCTAATGGCCAATAAAGAGAATACTAGGTCTGCATATATACTTATTCATACAGTGACTGAAATCATCTGATCTAGTAAAAAGAACTTGTATATGTGTACACACATATCGCAACATATTGCAAAGTTTAGTCTGACTCTTTCAAGCAAACTGAAGAAAACATCACATATGGGCAAAGTATCTGTTGAATCTCAGGCCATCACCAAAAGCAGAATCACAGATATCCACCAAGATTTGATCATTCCATAATGCAGTTTTCAGATTGTCAGTATTTGGATAGAAATTCACTGTCAACTATGAGTTACCATTCCACACGCCCCAGATGGCCTGATAGGCTGGCAGTCTATGGATCTTCTAGATCTGTTATTTATGTTCATCACATTGTCATTCATTCTTTTACTTGTTTTATTTTAAGATGATGGGGAACACATATTTAGGCACTGTTAAATATTTGTACCACAAACTGGACATGATATCTCCCTAGCATACATGTATGACACAGATAGCAGGGATCACACATACACATTTATGTTCATGTCTACTAAAAATAGCCACTATAGTTGTACCAGAAGAGGAATCTGGTTTAGATACACACAGCAACTGGGCTGAATTCACAAATTATGCAGAAAAACTTTTCCTTTAGGGCTCTGTCTACAACTTTATCAAAGACTCTTCACAGTTGTTCTTGGAACTTTCTGTCATGGTTTGGGGTTCCCAAGGAGCAGATTTACTCCCAAATTTCAGGTCTGATATCTCTGCATATTCCAACAACACAGCATCTAGCAGCCCTTGAAACTTGCATTCTCAGTTCCTGGAGGAAACATTCTAGTCACTCTGTCCCTTTATCCATAAATAACCACCTGCTCACTTGCTATGGGAAGGCCAAGCAACCAAGCAGGTTGTTGTTCTAAGTATGAAAAGTACTTGCAATGATCAGGTCAATGCTCAAAAGCAGTTGCAGTAAAAAGAAAATCTGGATGGTATCTATTGTAAAGATCAAGATCTACCCTTAAGGGTAGTAGTTGGCTAGGTTGATCCGCCATCTTTGCATACCTACATGATGTGTGACTCTTTGGAATAATACTTTTGTTCTTTCTACTGCCTTCGGGACATACTGTTCTACTTATGTGAAGAGGGTACTATTTACCCCCAGTGAGCAAGACACATGTTCTGAGTGTTTATCTCTTAGAGAATACAGATTCACATTCATCTGTCTGCATTCTTTCCTCCAAAGTGAAGCTAGTTTCAAGTTAACTCCTAGAAAATAGGCTCTAGCCAATGGCAGAAGATCATTAAATACCATCTTTAACTTTCAGTTCAGATATTGTGCATATAAACTATGAAGTAAAAATGGGGATGTCTAAATATGACTCATATAATAACCCGAGGGAACATTTTCAAACCATACAAGTTAGTGTATCTACCAATTGCAAAGATCCCATCATGCTTTCTCTTTAAAAAATCCTGTATCATTTCTATTTCTTCAACCGCTGTCAAGTCTTTGATGTCAAATCTCCCTTGTGAAATGTATCAGTCTGTCTTGGAAAATGGGAAGATGATTACTTGGTGCTAGAGGTGTTTAAAACTTTGAAGTTGTGTGTGTGTGTGTGTGTGTGTGTGTGTGTGTGTGTGTGTGAATTTTCACATAAAATTTACCAGTTAAATATCCTTGATTTGACTATTCAAAATGTTTAAAATGCTCCAAGGTTCAGAATCTTGAGCTTGAAACATATTCCAAAGTTTCAGGTTTCAGGACAGTTTTAGATTTGGGATCAGGAATGCTCAATCTGTATAATATTTTCATTTTACTGAATTACTAAATTACCAAAATGCTTTAGAAGCTTAAAACATGAATTCATTATCTTAGAGTTCTGGAGATGAGGAGTCTGAAGTAGGTTTGGGAGACTGAATTCTTGCTGAAGGCAATTGTGGAGGGATTTCTTTTTCCCTAACAACCTTTTATGTAGTAGCATGTTGTAAGACTAAAATAGAGTTTGATGGAAGGAAAACCCCCATTTTTGCTTTGGTTGAAATATACAAAGGTAATGGCCACTTTATGAAAATACAGCAAGAGAGACCTTAAACACAGAATCCACACTACAGTCAATAATTTCTGAGATCTCCGTCAATTCATCAGTCTGAGAATTCATAATCTACTTACCTAACAAAAGTTAAACCATTTGGAAGCCACATCCCATGGGTCATTAACACACATAAGAAAGTAGAGTGGATGGAAACTCTATTCCAAATACATGGATCTAGATTCAAATCCTAAATCCTCACTATCTAGTTAACATAACTGAGCTTCCCTTTCATACTCGGTGTGGTTGAAAGACCACAAAATTCAATTTGATATGTATATCGCAAGATCCTTTCCCTCTCTGGCATGTTGGAAGCTTTCAAATATGGTAGCTAGTGGAAGTCATTGTTTGAAAACTCCTTAATCTATAGTGATCAACACTATTTTCAATCTTAGTGGCACTCAAATACATTGTCAAAACTTTGGCATCTTCACAGACACAGGAGATTTTTTTTTGTTTGTTTTAAAACTATTTCTCTAGATAGGACTGAAGATAAGCCCAGTAGACACTCTGCATGGGATGACTTACATAATGTTGGCTGCCACTGCACAGCCTGAAACAATGATCATGATGCTTGCTTGGATCTGGTAATCAGGATACAACAGGCGCTCACAGGCAAGGTACACCAGCACACCAGTCACCACCCAGATGCAAAGGACAGACAGCAGGGCACCAAGGATCTCTGGGAGTCAAATTCACAGAAAGCAACATGAATATCACCCTCACATCCCCGACTCCCCACAGAAGAGTCAGCAGACTCTTTGATCCTCCTGCCTATGAACATGGCCTCAAACTGTTTTTTTCAGGGGCTCATGAAGCAGAAGTATGAATGGATTTGAGAGCTGAGATGGGGCACTTTAGCATGGCATCCATAAAACACGAACATCAGAATTCATTATGCTCCCTGTTACTGAGTAATTTTCAGCAAATTTTTAGAACATATTAATTGCCGCCTGCCCTCCCTGTTCTCCTTGGGGATTTTAATTTACGCAGGTGCTAAAATGATGGAAACTTATTAGAGGATGAAATAATGAGATACGACGAATAAAATGTGTTTAGAAACTCTTCATTTCACCATAAAACATTTACAACTTGCCAGCACTGGCACCTTTGGAGGAACAAGCTAGTAAAAACGGAAGGCTTCAGAGTGTACTTTACGAAAATGGGTTTCATTTGCCAACCGGACATATTGTAAACACAGAGGCGAACTCAAGGGCTTCTCTGCACTCCAACTGCTTTTTTAAGGGCAACTGCAAGGAAAAGAAACATCAAAATGGAAACATTTGCATTAATATTTGAAGATAAGAGCGATCTCAATGTGCTTGTTTAAGAAAGAAAGTACTTTAGCTCACATGAACCTTCCTTAATACCTTTCCCTGTTCTCTCACTCAGCCTCGCAGATAGATTTTAAAAACCCACAAGGGTCTAGAAATACCCTGTGAGCCACTGGCCAGGCAAATTCTATTATGCTAGTCTCTGCTCTCTTCCCTGGTCTCATTGTGTTGCTACGACAAACACCAGCTTAGAGGAGGCATGGGTCTATTCCAGGCCACAGTCCGTCACTGAGGGAAGTCAAGTTCAGCACTCCAGCAAGAGCTTGAACTAGGAATAATGGGGGAATGCTACTTGATAGCTTATGTTTAGCTAGCTTTCTTATACAGCGCAAAACCAGCAGCTTAGGGAATGGTGCCACCCACGTTAGGCAGGGCCCTCCCACAGCAATCAGGAATATCCTCCACAGGCATGCCCACAGACCAGTCTGCTCGGGGCAATCCCTCAGCTGGGAGTTCCTTCTCAGGTGACTCTAGACTGTGTCAAGATGACAGTTAAGACCAACTACAACACTCCCTCTACGTTATTCCTACACACTAGGTCCTGTTAAAGCAGAATCATGTACTATTCCTCACTATGTGGCTATCGCTTCCCGGACTTTAGTCATTTATATACGATCTTCACTATTTTGACACATTCGTGCGCCACTTATTGATCTTAGCCATTTTGTGTTTTTCTCACATCAACTCACTTTTTATGCTTAGATTCTTCCTGAAGTTATCCATGAAATGACCAGTTTGATGTGCTACTGTATGTTTCATGTATAATAGAATGCATATGTGATTATTGCCCGTGCAACCCTCAAAACATCTGATGGTCCATTCATGGAA
The DNA here is from genome assembly GCA_902168405.1 of Peromyscus aztecus. Classification (NCBI taxonomy): domain Eukaryota; kingdom Metazoa; phylum Chordata; class Mammalia; order Rodentia; family Cricetidae; genus Peromyscus; species Peromyscus aztecus. Next base: position 11,676 of record CABHPQ010154984.1, read on the forward strand.
CAGTTTCACACTATAGGAAGTATTGATGCAGAGATTTAGGACTTGACTTCAAGTATCTGACCCACAAGGTATACCAATGATTGCCTATCTGGCTTTATACAGATGAGAGTTTCTTTATCTATAGGGTAGATTTTTTAAAATAGCATATGGATACAAGTTGGCTTGTATTGTGGCTTGAATTATATCCCTCAAAGATTTGTATGTAAAAAAATGTTATTTGCTGGTAACTCATGTTGTCACCTTATTTGGAAATGGGGTCTTTGCATCCGACTAGTTAAGACACAATCATTTTGGTATAGGATGTTCCTATAATCAAATATGGCTGGTTTACTTATTCTAAGGGGAAGTGTGGAAATAGACGTGTATACAGAGAGAGTGCAAGACAATATGAAGATCAAAGCAGAGATATTTAAGCCAAGAAACAACAAAGATTGGCAGCAAGCCACCAGCAGGTCTGAGAAAGTTATGGAACTGGTTTTCACTGACAGACCTCAGAAGAAAACAACTTTACTCGTGCCTTTATCTCATACTTTTGTTTTTCTAGACCTCTAAGAGAGTAAATGTCTCTCTGAGCTGTCCAGTGGGAACCTTGCTGTTAAACGTGGTTCAGGGAAACATACACCATTAAACAAACTCTCAAGAATTACTATTTAATTAGTTAGATTGTTTAAAGCTCCCTTTGCTGAACTTAATGAGAATCGGGCTAAAAAAATTTCTGCTTAGCCGGAAACAGAGACTAAATTCACAGATGGTGAGTAGTATGGTTCCTATCCACTGGGGGATCTAAATCAAGATATTCAAGTTGAGCGTGTCCCACCCTAAGCCCTTGTTTAGAAATGTCTAGTGAGAGAAGAGCTAGGTGAATAAAGCCCACATACCAAGTTCAAGGATCAACAGGCAGATCTAAACATTAGGTAGGGATCCAAAATCAACTAGTTGGAAGAGAAACAGGTGAGGAAACATGGGCAAGTGCTACCATGGTTTCCAAGAAACCAGCTAAGCAAGGCCAGCAGATTGGCCAGACTGGGCTGTGGATTCACATGGCCCACCTATGTCTCTAGGTAGTGCTTCATGTGGTAGCCACCAATCATGTACAGCCATTTAACTAGACATACAATTAAAAATGTTGTCAATATGTCATACTAGTCACATTTAAAGTTCTCAATATTTATATCATGCACTGTATTTCAAAATATTTTACCTAATAGCAGAGAGTTTTATTGAACATTCTTGGCCTTTTAGAATACTAGGGCTCATAGATTTCCATGGTCAAGGGGACATAGTCTAAGCCAGTGATTCTCATCATTCCTAATGATGTGACCCTTTAATACAGTTCCTCATGTTGTAGTGACCCCCAGCCATAAAATTATTTTCATTGGTACTACATAACTGTAGTTTTTCTGCTGTGATGTAAATAATCTGATATGTGATCCCTGTGAAAGGGTTGTTCAAGCCCCTCAAAGGAGTAGAGAACCACAGAGGTTAAGAACCACAGATCTAAACAATGATGGAAAATTCTGAGTCTACTCTCTCTTAAAAAGAAAACACTCTAGAGAAACAAAACCAAATAATAATACCAAAAAGTGTTGAATACATGTAAAAATTTGTACTGACAAAGGCTGAGAGCTCAACCAAACTCACATGGCTTCCAAGTGTTTAGGGACAGGTACAAGAGTTCTCTAAACTCATTCTCACAAACTTTCTGATGCTGTTCATTTCTCTCTGGATGTTGAAGGGAAACCAATCCAGAACACCTGCACTGACAAACTACTTCATATGAAGACAGAGTTTCCTAGTATTCTAACTTCAAAAACCAATAGTTCACATTGTCAGTGAACAAGCTGTGGTTTGTGGCAACCAACATCCTTCACCGTGAAGGTTGGCCGTGAGAGTTACCCATGCATTGCCAGTAGATCTCCTTTGCCTTGACTTCACAGCCAGTGCAAAATCATAGAGCTGTAACTATGTATTTCCAAGACTGGCACAAAACATTTCAACAGAAACTCCTCCAGCTAATATATAAACTCCTCCTGCAGAGAGGGGACATCGATCTGCCATGTGTGTGGATGGGTGAGGGGGATACTGTAAAAAGAACCCATAGTAAACACGTTTCAAAGACTGGCTGCATCCTGGGCAAGAGCAGGCAGTCACTCGGAAAAAGAAACAGCTCTGAGAAAGGATGAAAGAGTGGATTTTATGTCCTCCTCTTCTTTCTCATGATCAGCAATTCTTCCACTTTATTGTTGCTGGTGATTAAGTGAACACGTATTCAGCTGTGCCATGCATTCTCTGAATGGCTGTCCCGGTGCATTTTCTGCTGCTATAACAAAATACTACAGGCTAGGTAATTTATAATGAAAGGACTGTTTTTCCCTCTTAGTTCTGGATGCTGCCAAGTACAAGACCAAGGTTCTTGAAGTTGGCAAACATTTCTATGCCACATCATAGCATGAGAGACAAGCCAGCAAGCGTGTGTGAGGCAAGGGAAAGAGATTATTCTGACCTCACCCTTCCTATCAGAGTTCCACTCCCACGATAACAGCATTGACCCACTAATGAGAGCACAGCTCTCATGACTTCATGAAATCCCATCTCAACACCTTGCCAACAGTCATTAAATTCCAACATGAGATCCGAAGGCAGCATACCAGCCATAGGAATGACTAAATGCTGTGTGTGACTGAGAAAGCCCCGTATCTCAGGCCTGACTCCTTGGGGAGAAGTCCTTCACTCCCGCCACTCTCTTGGACTCTGTAGCTCTAGTTTGTAATGTGGCAGAAGCTTCTTTGCCTTTATCATCTCTCTCAAGGATGCAGAGTAAGGGAAAGAACATTTCCTAGTTGCTGCTACACAGAGACCCTGGGGATAGTGCAGCTGCTAACATGATACACATATTCTTATTGTCCCACAGGAGCGGAGGCACTTCGATGAATCTTGCTGTCAGCTGAATTAATGTTGAGAGCACACATTCCCACATGGTTATTTTATCCTGAGCACCAAACTTGTGGCCCAGTGGGAATTTTTGAACAGGGCTTTGCACTTTACCTTCCTTTTTTTAACGCCTCTTTGACTCCGCATCACTGTGCATTCATTAATGCACAATCATAGACCTTTACCTGCTCGGTACCACCCAAAGGTCAGCCGTTTGGAGGGAGGCCGTGATGACAACCATAAGGAAAAGAGACTGAGCAGGAAACTGGTCAGGTCAATTAAGAGATGAGCAGCATCAGTGAGGATAGCAAGACTCCCAGCAACGTATCCACCTGCAAAATGCATAATAGCACACAGGGTTGAAGGCCCAGAATGCAATTCTACTCATATGCATATTAAACAATGTTGACTCACACAACTGGAGAAGAAAAAAAAATTATCCACATAAAATTAATCCACTTCTTTTTCCCAATTTGAAAAATAACTGCGACCTTAAAAGTAAATACAGAATTGAACATGTAAAAATGAATGTTAAGGGAGCCATTTCTAAGGCTGTGGAAACACAGAGACAGGAATTATGAGGCCAATAGAGACAGCATCTCAATTAGGCTAGGCAGAAGCCTCAGGAATAGGCCTACTAGTACATATGGCTGAGGAGGTGTTAGCTAGATTCTCAGGGTCTCATAATCCAGGCTGTAGACTTGACCTTCTATCTGGAAAACAGTGTTGCATCAGCCTACAGACTTGTTATTTATCTGTAATTTTACCATCGTCTTTTCTGCTTCCCTTTGTTCTGCTGAATTATACTACCCAGCTGCACTGGAGATTCATGTTATAAATAGCAGGAGAGCAGAGCTGAAAGGGGAAACGGAGGCACGGTGCCGTGGACATACCAAGGGTAAAAGCGATCTGACAAACCACAGGGTAGAAAACCATGGGCATGTGGCCCACCTTGCTTTTCTGGGCATTTGAGACATCTCTGTCTCTTCCCTCTGGTTCTCCTTTGAAAAGACCTCCAGCCTCTGAAGAGAAATGAAAGGAAAATTGTGTCCTATCCTTCCCGAACAGAGCTTCTTGTTGGAGAGCAATAACCTTTATTGCTCGTACCACCTCTTCCCAGCAAAGAGCATGTGCTGACTGATGAATCCTTCCTGCGGCTGTTTATTGCCTTGTGTACTCCAAAGCGGCAGAGACTGTCAGTCATCAGACCCTCCATCATCAGACTCACCTTGTCTCGCCTAATGATTAAAAAAAATTACAGAGATGGCTCATAATTGCAATAATCCCCACAGACTGGTGGCTCGAGCTACACTTAATAACTGGTTTGTCAAAGTTTAATGGTCTGAAGCAAAGGAGTCTTCAAGCTTGTTACTGAGCTGTCGGTGCAAAACTCGGAATGATTCATTAGCCAAAAGGCAACATTTTGCTAACAAATCAGCTGTCCTTCCAATTATCCTCTAATGTTCCTCGATCCGCCAAACGCGGTCCTGATAATAAAGCTGTGTTAATAATGCATTATTTCTTGCCTGGAGAATGACTACATGCAGATAAGCAGCATGCTGCAATTTCAGCCATGAATGATGAGGATTCTATGCGCCACACTGAAATTGCCCACTAAGTCAAAGGAAGAAAGTCTTGGAGGAATTCCTTAGCAGGCTAAGCTAGTCAGAAGGCAACTGGAAATGAAGGGGGCTTGCTTTAGAAGAAACATGTTAATGTGGAGACCTGGGACCCCCACAATCATTTTCCAGCCATCACAGCTGGTAATAAGAACTATCCAGAACATTGTGGGCACTGCTGAATGCTATAGAGCAAACTGTTTGCAAAAAGGAGCATGTGCCTTTGCTTCTGAAAGCATGGGGTATTATTAACCATTAATTCAACTATCCAGCCAGCATTTATTGAGCCCTTGCTGTGTGTGGTAGCATGGGCAAAGTACACAAAGATAAACAAATTACAATCCCTTTCTTCAGTGATCTAACACTGCACTGAAGACTTGCTACTGGTCTGGGAATAGAGAGCCCTGCAGTATTGAGGAACTTTCAAAGAAGTACTGAGAGTTAACAAGAAAGTAATGGGATTTTGTGAATAAATGGGAACATGGAAAAGAAAGTAAAAGAATGCGCCACTTTTCCATAAAAATATGAGATGCAGCAGATTAGAGACCCAAGGGAAATGAGACCCCAATGCTGGACTAGAGACAAAGGGGTTATTCCATGTCAAGCAAGGGAAGCTGAAGGTTAACCTATGGACTGAGGAGTTCTGCTTAGGATTTTTAGGCAAGGCCAAGGCATGTTTTGGTTTATGTTTGAGAGAGATCTTTGCCAGCAATTTAGAGGGTGACTTGGAAAGACACGAAGCTGGTGGCTAATACACATGGATCTGTAATGATTATATGATGTAAACTCAGAAAGACAAATATCATATGATCTTTCTCATGTGTGGATACTAGCTTTTAGTGTGTGTGTGGGTGTGTGTGGGTGTCTGTCTGTCTGTCTGTCTGTAAAAATGGGTGTGAATGTGCACAAGCTATGAAACTAGAAAGAAGACCATGAGATTAGAAGAAAAGAATTATTGAGGAAGGGGAAGAGGACAATACAACACAAGACAAGAAAGTTGAATGGATGATATAGAGGTAGAAGGGTCTAAGTGCGGAACAGGAACAGGAAGGTGAAGCGAGGACAGGAGAGAATCAACAACAAGAACAAAATGCTTCAGAATGCCATAATGAAACACAATACTTAGTGTGCTAATTAAAAAGACCCACACAACAGTAATTGCTGAAGGGAACTCTGGTGAATGGATGGAGCAGAGTCTTGTCAGTTCTATTTTTAGCCATGGCAAGATGTGTACAGAATGAGTGTAGATCAAGGCAACACAGGCCCAAAGAGGCCTCAGCCCTGGAAATAGATCACTTGAGGCCCATACAGTGAAGGTGACCATAGAACACTGAGCCTGCATCTACTAGACACAGGCTCCCTCAGATTTAAACAGATGGCTTTAAATTCCTGTGGCATTTTCCAAGGAAGAAGAGAAACATTAGAAGTGCTGAGAATATAACTGTTAACCTGATGATATTAGCTTTTGTGGGGGCTTGAATGAGAATGGCCCTTATAGGTTCATATATTTGAATACTTGCTCCCCAGTTGGTGGAACTGCTAGAGAAGGATTAGGAGGTATGACTTTGTTAAAGGAGATGTATCCCTGAAGGTGGACTTTGAGATTCCGAAAGTCTACACCGTTCCCCCATTCCCAGGTACTCTCTCTGCCCTCATACTTGTGTCTCAAGATGTGAGCTCTCAACTACAGCTCCAGTACAACTACATCACCTGCTTGACTGATGCCTTGCTCTTTGCCATGATGCTCATGGATGAAAACCCTCTGAAACTGTCATCCCCAAGGAAACTCATTCTTCTACAAATTGCCTTGGCCACGTGTCTTATCATGGCAACAGAAAAGTAGCCAAGACAGCTTTGTATCCACTACTGGGCTACACAATTGTATGCTGTTAATTCATATTTAAGAATTACTTAGCGTCTGACAGAGGGCTGATCTCCAAAATATATAAAGAACTCAAGAAACTGGATATCAAAATACTAAACAATTCAATTAAAAAATGGGCTGCAGAGCTAAACAGAGAATTCTCAACAGAAGAATCTCAAATGGCCGAAAGCCATTTAAGAAATTGTTCAACATCTTTAATCATCAAGGAAATACAAATCAAATCAAAACGACTCTGAGATACCATCTTACAGCTGTCAGAATGGCTAAGATCAAAAACACTGATGACAGCTTATACTGGAGAGGATGTGGAGCAAGAGGAACACTCCTCCACTATTGGTGGGAGTGCAAACTTATATAGCCACTTTGGAAATCAGTACGGCAACTTCTCAGAAAACTGGAAATCAATCTACCTCAAGACCCAGTGATACCACTCTTGGGCATATAACCAAGGGATGCTCAATCATACCATAAGGACACTTGCTCAACTATGTTCATAGCATCATTATTTGCAATAGCCAGAACCTGAAAACAACCTAGATGCCCATCAACCAAAGAATGGATAAAGAAATGTGGTACATATACACAGTGGGGTATTACTCAGCTGCAAAACAACAATGACATCATGAAATTACCAGGCAAATGGATGGAACTAGAAAATATCATCCTGAATGAGGTAACCAAGACTCAGAAAGACAAACATGGTATGTACTGACTCATAAGTGGATACTAGATGTAAAGTAAAGGATAATTAGACTACAACCCACACCTCCAGAGAAGCTACCTAACAAGGAGGACCCTAAAGGGACACATGGATTGCCCTGGAAAGGGGAAATAGATAAGATCTCCATGAGTAAACTGAGGGTGGTGGGAGAAATAGAGGGTAAGGGATGGGGGTGAGAACATAAGGGAACGGGATGGTCAAGTTGGAATAGGGACAGAGTGGGAGAGCAATGAAAGCTATCTCTTGATAGAGGGAGGCATTGTGGGGATAGGGAGAAACCTGGTGCTAGGGAAGTTCCCAGGAATCCACAAGGATGACCCCAGCTTAGACTACTAGCAATAGTGGAGAGGGTGCCTGAGATGGCTTACCCCAGTAATTAGATTGGTGACAACCCTAACTGTCATCATGGAGCCTTCATCCAGTAACTGATGAAAGCAGATACAGAGATCCATAGCCAAGCACCAGGCTGAGCTTCAGGAGTCCAGTGGAAGAGAGGGAAGAGGAATCCTATGAGCAAGGGACATCAAGGTCATGATGGGAAATCCTACAGAGACATCCAAATCAAGCTAGTGGAAACTCATGAACTTTAGACCAACAACTGTGGCGCTTCCACAGGACTGGACTAGGTCCTTTGCATAAACAAGACAGTTATATAGTTTTATCTGCATAAAGGGCCCCCTGGCAGTCAGATCAGGTTCCATCCCTGGTGCATGAGCTGTCTTTTTGGAGCCCATTACTACTGGTGAAATTATTAAGGCCACTCCACGTGGTTAAAAGGGAGGTTTATTTTGTGGGGTAACTTACAAGTAAATGGATAGTTTACAGAGTCTGGGAAAGGCACAGCACAGTCCGGCAGTGTTCTCTGGAGAACTCTGCTCGGTCTACCTCCAGCATCCAGGGTCCAGGAACCAAGAGACCTGGCGCATCCGGATATCGGGTCTTCAGGGTCCTCTCTTGGCCCCACCTTGTAGGCGTGACAGTTACAGAAGCCTGAGTGGGGGTTGGAACTTCCAGCTCAAAGCTGGAATGGCTACCCACTACACATTACCTATGGTGGGACACCTTTCACAGCCATGATGAAGGGGGAGGGGCTTGGACTGGCCTCAACTGAATGTACCAGGCTCTGCTGACTCCCTATGGGAGGCCATACATTTTCGGGGGAGGAGATGGGGGGTGGGTTGGGGGAGGAAGGCTGGGGAGCAGGAGGAGGGAGGAGAGGGAGATCTGTGGTTGGTATGTAAAATGAATAAAAATGTCTTAATAAAGAAAAAAGTATATTGGAACATCAAAAAAGAATGACTTAACTATCATATGAGTGCCATTTTATTATACTGTACTATTTAATATGGTGTGTCAAAACCTTGAGTTATTATTTAGCAAGTTTTTAAAACATACCACAGTTTTCATGGTCCTGTTTTAAAATTTTCCTAACAGTGGGAACCTCTAAAAATACCTGTGACCTGAATTGGGGTGGCAGGCACAGGAGAAGTTGGATGGGGAAATGGAGGGGCCAGTGTGATGTAGATTTCATGCTCATGTATAAAGTTCTCAAAGGGTAAACCTTTTAAATAAAACATATTTGTGACCTGGGTCACTATGGTAACTACAGAATAAAGCAAATTTAAAAAACTACTAATCAAACATGCGGGTGTCACACGTTACTGCTCCATCTTTCTCTTAGTAAGAGAAGATTCTCACTCTCAAATTCATGCCCCCTTGAGCCTGCTCCAGCTCTGCATCACTGCCAGGCAATATCATCTCTCCCATCCTTATGCAACCCTGAATGTGGTACCTCAGATGCCTCTCCCTGCCTACTATCAATTGCATCTAGCAATGACACACTTGAGCTTATTTCCCTGAGTTCTTACTATCTACCTTTCATCTTTTCAAATAGAGATATGTGTCCATATCTGCAATATAACTTCCCCTGATGGCTTTTGCACAAAGAAGAATATTTTCAAGCTGCCAAAAACAGTCCCAGTTTGACAGCTCCAGAGGCCCAAGACTGGGCTTGTTGTGCCTATCCCCTTCATTCCTTGGTTCTTCCGCCACTCTGATGAGCACACTGTGGCAGGAATCTCCCTCAACGCAGCCCAATGGCCCCCGATTCTCTCCTAGTCTGAACACAGTGGCAAAGCTAGCTCTCCAAAGGACCTGGCTCCCCGGCTGGGCCCCCAATTACCATTCTAGTCGTGTCTTTGACAAAATCTGCCTTAGGAATTCTCTTTCAGGTCTAAGTCATAAAAGCTTAATCTAAATTAGCTCAAACAACAAAAAGATTTTAAGTCATTGGCTCGTCTAAATGAAAGTGAATATGGGGATAATTGAGCAGGTGTGTCCTAAGTCTAAGGATCAAAAGATGTTACTAAGGCAGATTATTGAAGGCAGATAAGACACAGGTGAGGCTCTGGAAGCTCTGGGAATACATCATTCCACATTAATATGGAAAGAGAGCAAGTTTTTATTCAGCCTCTTTATACGAAGACCAGAGACTGTGAGTATCAGGTCCTCGGGCCAGGAGGACTCGGCTTGCAGCCATGATGGACAGTTAGAAGGCTGAACAGAACTGTTAGCCTCCTTGAAGCCATTGTGCCTGCATCTCTAAGGGCATTATTCCCTATGCTGCTTCAGACATACCCATAGAGACATCTGAAGGTAGGACCTGATAGTTGCCACCTCTCAGACCACAGGAATAAATAATGAGCTGGTTGGTTGTGCTAGTTTTGGTTTGCTAGTTTTATTTGTTCATTTATAAAATTTTTAATTAAAGCATAATTGCATCACTTTCAGCCTTCTATCAAAAAAGACTTTCTCATTTCATTTGGGAACTGTTGGAGCCCATTTAAACTTTACCCAGCAGGTGGGCCCGAGTACCAGGTGTCTGGGATGGTCAGCACTTTGCTGTGCTGGGGTGAGGTCTTTTGCTCCACGCCTTGGCATTTCTTTAAAAACCCTAGGGCAGAGACAATCAGCCTGTGGATTAGGATCCAGGCCCTCCTGAGGCTATTCTGTATTTTCTATCTTTTTCTCTCCCCTGTTTACTTCTATCTATTATTTCCTGCTGCTCCTACTCAAGAGTACTCAGGGGGAAAGTGGGGATGGGATGGCCCCTCACAGGGAACCTCTTTGAGGCCTTGCTCAGAATCCATATCCTGAGGAAGGACCTCCCAGATTCTTCTAAGAGGTCTTGATAATAATCCTTTCTTTATCTGACTTCAGGGAATAGGTGTGCTATGGACTGGGATCTTGAGTGATGCCTAGAACTTTGGAGAATGGAACATAGAGAAGACTTTTTTATTTAAGTAAAAAGACAAAAGCTACCAGGACCCTAAAGTGGTAAAGATTATTTTGCAGAGAATGAATAATCTCTCTGAGTTAGAACTGAATAATCATGTAAGGATGTGGCAAGAGAAAAAGTATTAACAATTTATATGGCAGACTGATTGTGGAATATCTGGAAATTCAAGGAAAGAACCGTCTTTTCTTTTGTCCTAGATATCAGAAGCTTTCAATACATTGATCACTCTTCATTTGGGAGAGCAGAATGGGGCTGAGCATAGAAGCGGCTTCTGAACCAGTTTCTTCCAGCTGCACATGAACTTGTCAGTTTAGCCCCATGCGCAACAAGATTTCAAGCAAAAGAAAAATGCTGAAGAGTTTTAAAGACGGATGTAGCATGATAAGAGCCATGTTTAGAACAGTCAGCTTGCTATCGATACAGCTCAAAACTCGGCAAGTATCAGTCAGTATCTGTTGTATTCCTTACTGATGAAATCACTGCTGAGTTTAAGGGTAGAACTCATGCAGCTGGATATGTAAGAATAAGAGGGACAGAAGGACTCCATATGGATAGCTGCCCATGCCTGCCTCACATAAAACATTTTGAAACAAAGTGGCAACTAGCGAATTAGGGATAGTAGAGGTATGGCTGAACACAACGAAGGTTTCAAGGGTCACAGCTTCGCGCTACACAAGATAGAAAAGCAGAGAGCCTTGCCTCTGAGATCAGGAGCAAACCAAGGAACTCACCTTAGCCACTTGTATTAGGCATGCTCTGGAGGCCTTAACCAGAGCCAGTAAACAAGACAAAGAAATAGAAAGCATCCCAATAGGAAAGGAAGGAGTGAAATTTTCTATTTGTAGAATACTTCATCAATGTATACATCTAAATATGCTGTAGGAATATATGTGTATGCACATGTGTATATACATACATGTATATAGATATGTTCTCTCTCTCTCTCTTTCTGTGTGTGTGTGTGTGTGTGTGTGCGCGCGCGCGTGCGCACATGCATTTTTGTGATATGTTGGTGGATTTTAAGAGGATGTTCTAGATTGGAACTGCCTATGGCCTACAACAAATTATTTTGCCACTCCATCAATCTTTCAATCTCTTGTATAGAAATTGTGTGGTACTGATTATCTTTATAGAGTTTTGATAAAATGCTGTGTATCAAATCTGTGGTTGTTTTGGATTTAATAGATCTAAAGTTTTATCTGATTTTCAAAAACTGTAAAAATCTAAATGCAAAAAGACTCCACAGCTAGTAGAAACACAGCTTATTCTGGCAGCTAGAAAACACAGTGCAAAAAGGAACTGGGTAGAGCCCATTGTCCTCTGTTCTCCTGCTTCTTACTCATTTGGACCTCCCTTTAGGTAACCAGATGAAAAGGAAGCTGCTAGGACATCAGTAACAGTGTGGCAGGTAGCAGAGGTAGCGGAATTGCAAAGGTTTTGATTCCATGTATAGGTAAAACTACGGTATTCTTTTAAGTGTTTGGAGGAAAATAAGACAACGCTACATTCCAAAACCTTCAAGCTGAGTAACTCAAATAGAAGGCCATCATGTCCCATTGTATAACAAGAATTTTGAAATTTTCCATTAAATAAATGGTTTTTAAAAAAAAAAGAGAGAAGAGGAAAAAAGCACTGAAGAAGTGGAAATTTTGCGTTTGCCAATAAATGAGAAAAAAAGCTAAAATACATATCAAAAGAATACCTAAAAAGTTCTCTAGAGCCAGATCCCAGAGTGCTCTCTGAAAAGGAAGAGACAATTACAAACCATATGGTTTATTTATTAAAATGAAATTATTAAAATTCAGCTTTCTATATTAGCATGCTCAATTGTGACTGAAAAAATTTTAGGAAAACACCAAATCAGAAAACTACATCTAAATTTCAAGTATTAATAAATATTTATATTTTTCTATTAACTTACATGCAAATAAAATCATAATTAGATTGGGTGAGAACAGAATGTCTTGTGTTTAATATTAAAAAACAGAAATGAATAATCTTTATACATTTCTGCTAAATAGAGAGGAGACAACAGATATTGTAATATTTAAATCTACATTAATTGTGTTACTGTCAGAAAATAGGAACTCAGATCAATAAGCAACTTTAGAAACACACTTTGTTACTTATAAAAGGTTAATTCATGACAAGAATATATTGAATATCAATAGAAAAATTATTATGTCATGATACTGTAAACTTTTTTAGTTGTTTAAAAAGGGGATTTTAGTCCTTGTAGAATGCAAAAAAAATCTAATTTTACAATTATGTATAAGTTACATGCAAAAACTGAAGAAAATGCATTAAAAATGCAATAAAAATGCTTTTATTCTCTCAGTGGGTGATTTCCAAGTTAAAAACAAAAACAAAAACAATCAATCACCTCAGAGTGAAAGTTCTGTAGTTACCTATGTTTAAGACCTAAATTGCCTGTAGAAAATTTAAAGCTTCTCAAGTTAAAACACAATTTAAAAGGCAACCAACAAATTAAAATCATAATTATAAACAATATAGCCCAAACTTAACACCCCAATATATAGAGTTCTCAGAGAGCAATAAAATAATTTGAAAAATTCTCAACTGGGAAGACAATAAGAGGGAAGGAGGTGATTACAGCAGGAGTAAACACAGTCCACTCATAAGTGTGTGAAATATTCTAACTGATAACTAAAGCAATGACTACTAAAGCATTCATGTATATGTATGAATATATATGTATATGTATATGTATGTATCAACAACAACTTTGTGTGTGTGTGGGTGCGTGGGTGCATGTGCACCTGTGGAGGCCAGGATAGGGTTCAGAGTGTATTTACAGGTAGTTGTGAGTTGTCCATCATGGATGCTGGGAACTGAACTCAGGTCCTCTGAAAGAGCAGCAAGTGCTCTTAACCACCAAACTATCTCTCCAGACCCAACAAAGATTTTTAAAGAGTTGGATGGAAAATCATTTTCACGAGGAGCTTCCATATGGATGAATCATTTCAAGTGTCTGGATATAGGTTTGACAGATAATTAAAGGAGTCAGAAAAATATTCATGTCTTTCAACCAATTATTTCTGTTATTTCCATTTTTAGAATCCCTTTCAAGGGATTAACTAGAAGGATAGGCAGAATTTTATCAAGATCTTCTTCATTGAATAGTCCAGAAGCAGGAAAAATCTCCCCAATTTTCTAACAATAGAGAAATGCTTATATAATATACAATAGAATATATTGTTTGGGCATAAACATATTTTTAAATAGTATTTGATAGGATAGATAAGAGCATTCAGCATGGTCCCAATTTAAAAAAAAAAAAAGAAAAGAAAAGAAAAAAAAGAAAAGAAAAACTGCATGAGCTATATACAAAAGATGCGCTACTGGAAATACCCCATGGTGTTATTAGAGGTTATCGTCTGAATGTGACATAATAATGGATTTTGTTTTTCTTCTATTTTTCAACTTGATTACTATGTGCCTACTGCCATTCTATACATGTATAAAGTATTAACTACTTCTTTTAAAGAACAACCTAGTTGTCCTTCCTATCATGATGCAGGGTGTTGTCAGTTTTCCTGGGCAGTACTTACCGACCACCTCCGCCATCATAAAGATGAAGCATATCGCTGAAGCAGCACAGAGTCTCCACTTGGCATTCACGTGCTTGCTCGACCTGTTCTCTGTGGCCTTGAAGCTGCTGTGGCAGTGATAGATGCCTCCTGCCTCTGGCGGCTCTGGCCTGTCTCCAGGACACTGATCTTTAGTCACAGGTTTCTGTCGAAGTTCTCTGTTGAGGAGGAGGATTTTGACAGGAGCAAGGAGTGAACGTGGTTGCAAACACACAGCTCCCTGGCAGCCCTACTCACTCTCAATGTGGCTCTCAGGACATTTGCAAACTAGCAAAGGAGTTATATAATTCGGAGCTCTCTTGACATTTCCTTCTGAATTCACAACTGCTACCAATCACCACGTTTGTTGAGTTAAGGGAATAGAAGGAAAGAAATAGAAATACTTAAAGGCAAGTCTTTCTTAATTGTTTCATTATTTAAAAGATTCTGGATATGGACAAAACCCTCCACTACCATCATCATCAGGGTAGATTGTAAGGTTTAGCAAATATACATCAGTAGATCCTACTACTTGTTTAGTATTGAGGGTCCATGAGGACCCTCAGATACCTGATCACCCATTACCTCTACCAAATATTCACTATTATAATAAAAGCTAGATCTTGCTTGCGTGTCCCAAAAATAGTAACTATCGCTCCTGCTCCAACACAAAGCTTAATTTAGGGACTTCCATGGGATCATAGATGGAGAAACTAGTGATAAAATTTAACTCAACTGCATAGTTTCTTGACTGCAGTAAGTAAGTTTCAGAGAGGTAATGTGGTTTTCTAAGGTCAAAGAGGCAGAAACAGATGATGCAAAACCTCAGTTTTCCCACTGTGCCACAGACAAGCTGTCTCAATATCAGTGCACCTAATTTGCTGGTGCAGATGAAACTGTCCATGGAGTTTGAACTAATAGGATTTTTTAATTCAATAAACTTATTTGAAAACACTAATTAGGTTCTCAGAATTAAGAACTTTACATTCCTAGCTCTGAAAGTTAAAATTTTAAATGAGCTTCTATCTGAGGGCTTATTTTATTTGGATTATCACCATCTGAAATTAAAAGTCTGATGATTTTGACTTAGCTAATAAGTATTAGGATCACTGTAATTATTGTCATATTTGAATTTTTCTGGAAAAAAGATATATATATATGGAAAAGCTAAAATTACGAAAAAAAAAGCATCAAGCAGAGAAAAATTGCTGGTAACCATACCCCTCAAGATACAATTATTGATATTTTATTGGATAGTGTTGCACATATAAATATACATTTTTGTACAATGAGAGTCAATATTGGTTAGGATGTTTTGAGTTGTCTGTACAGAAAACAAAAATTGTATTGAAAAGTTAATACATGAGAATTGTTGGTTCTGCTACTGGAAACACCTAAAGGAACCCAGGCAGGCATCTAGCACTATTCAGACAAGGCTCCAGAGCCATTTCTCTCCTTCTAAGCTCTTCTTTACCCTCAGCCTGAGCTTCCTCCTGGCCTGGAAGGGTCATCAGGGTGTATCAGGCAATGTCTGTGGGTTTTTATATGCAAGTAGAGAAGTTATCTGCCTTGGCTTGAGTCTGAAAGCACCCCCCCCCTTGAGCTCATATGCTTCAATTCATGATTGCCAGCCTCTATAACTGTTTTGGAGGTTTAAAGAATGGGATTTGGCTGCAGAAGTGGGCTCTCGACCAGCCTATGAATTTTATAACTCCTCCTTGATTTTGGTCTCTTTCTCTGTGCTTCCTGGTAAAACTAAGATATGAGAGCCCCTGGTACATGCTCCCATCACAAGGGAGCTACTTTGCCATGTCATGACAGACTGAAATCTCTGGAAACCATGACCACAGCTAAATCTTTCCTTCCTTAAGTTGCTTTTGTTGGGTGTTTGTCACACAAATGAGGGAGCTAATATAATATTCTCTCTCAAAACTGACCCCAAGAGTCTGAAGGCAAACCAATTTTGTCAAATAAGACACACCTACTATAGCCAGAGGACTATTAGCTTAAAGCTCATTAGCTGCCTAAACCCAACCATGCTGCTCCTAGAACTGAGAATAGAACAAATTCTACACCACCGCCATCCCTCCCCTGATCAACTTGGTACAGTGTGGGCTTTGTTTCTATACTATTGTTTGAAGAACAAAATATTTCCTTCTGTTTTGTTTTTTTTAATTTATAGAATTTTAACTTTTATGCTTTAAATATCTTATCAAGAAAGCATACCTAATAGGTTTATGCCTCTGTTTTCTTTTAGATGATTTATAACTGTATAATTTTAGCACCTACCTTAATGCCTATGATCCATTTCAGTGAAGTTTTTTTTTTTAGTATGGTGTCAGAAATATATACAAATTAATCATTCTGCATGTGAATAATTAGTTGTCCCAAAAACATTTGTTGAATAAAAATCTTCTGGAAAGACAATTGACCCATCCAACTGATTTATATGTGTATTTATGCTAATATCACACGTTGTGAATTTAACTGTGTATTTACCTTTTTCTGTGTTTTTATTCTCTGATGTTTTTATACATGCACACAATGAATTTCAGTTGTTTTTACCCTGTATCAATCCTCTTTTATCTCTCTCTTCTACTGAAATCCTTCTTCTTCTTCCTACTTTTGTCTTCTTTTTGTGTGTAACGTTTTTGTGTGTGTGTGTGAGTTACCCAGATGAACAGAAAAATATTCTCTCTAGTGTAATAGTGGCATAACAATTATGGAGATAACAAAGTGCTTTCAGATTGACTTTTTGTTAAGTTTTTAAAGCAGAATATGTGACACCTTATGAAGTGGGTGCCAGGGACTGGGATGTTGCTGTGATAGGCCTGACCTTATTTCTTTTTGACAAAATGTGGACTTTGGGACTTTGGATTAGAAAAGCAGTTGAATGCTTTAAGTGGGGCTTATTGTGCCATACTAGTAGGAGCATGGAAGACAGTGGTGCTGAGGATGGTTTAAACTGTAGGGGCCCAGCTTAAGAGGTTTCAGAAGAGAAAAATATTAGAATGTGGCCTAGTGAAATTCTTGTGATATTTTGGCAAAGTTGGCCCTTGTCTAAAAAGTCTGCCTGAGGCTAAATTGAAGAGTTATGTATTAATATCTTTGGCACAGGAGCTCTCCATACAACCTAGTATTGACTGTGTTATTTGGTTATTAGTGACCATTCTTCTGCAGATCTATAATGAAAAGGAGTAAGCTGAGAAAGGAAAAATACAAAATGTACAGTTTGAGGAGAAAACAGGCACTAGAAACTGTAAACAGATTAAAGAAAATCCTGATACTAAATGGAATTAAGGGAGTTGTGACATCAGGGCAGGATGCCACCCGGTTAATCTTCCAACTTGTGAAAGGGAATTAAAAAGAAAGTTTAGGGCTGGTGTACCCTTTAATTCCAGCACTGGAGAGGCAGAGTCAAGAGGATCTCTGAGTTCAAGGCCAGTATGATCTACAGAGCAAGTTCTAGGACAGCCAAGTTTAGGCAGTAAAGGAAACCATTGAAGACATAGAGCTGGTCAAAATGTATTTGAACAAGGAGGCCATGTTCCAGCTCCAGCAAGCAGCAGAACCAGGCAACTCTAACATGGGGTCCTGGATTTAGCATCAAGGATACAATAAAGGAGTGCAGAATCTCCCTCCATGACTAAGAAATATCACTGAGGCCAGGCGTATGTCAGGGGTGTCCTTCATGGAGGCCCAGAGAGACCATTGCAAGAAGCTATAAAGGAAAAGTTGGAACTGCCTTGGAGATCCCAAGATGTTGGAGATGCCACAGTTGAGGGATACTTGCCAAGGAGAGCCGCTAACAGGGGGTGGAACCAGCCCAAGAGAAAGAAATGTGTTGTAGTTGACAAAGCTGAATGGAGTTGGAGATTTGAAGAGCATTTTGACATCTGACATAGAGATGCAGAGTTTGGACTTTTCCCAGCTGATTTTTGGTCTTGCTTTGGTCCAGTATTTCCTCACTATGCTCCCTTTACTCCCTTTTGTAATGGTAATGTATATCCTGTACCATTTGTATGTTGGAAGTGTATGATATGCTTTTTTATTTTGTTTTTACAAGGGATTACAGTTAAGAGGTTTGCCATGAGTCTCTGAAGAGATTTTTAATTTAGGGCTTTTAAACAATGTTGAAACCGTTGTAGAATGTGGAGACCTTTGAAGTTGGACTAAATGCATTTTGCATTATGATAGGGCTATAAACCTATGAGGGCCAGGTAGTGGAATATTGTAGTTTGAATGAAAATGGCCTGTATAGGCTCATAGCGAGTAGCATTATTTGAAAGGACTAGGACATATGGCCTTGTTGAAATAGATGTGACCTTTTGGAAGAAATGTGTTACTGGGGGTAGGCTCTGATATTTCAGCTCAAGTAAGGCCCAATGGCTCCCTCTCTATTTCTGCTGCCTATTCAGATGTAGAACTCTTAGCTACCTTTCCAGAACCATGTCTGCCTGTGTGCCACCATGCTTTCCGCCACGACAATAATGGACTAACCCTCTGAACCTGTATGCTTTTCTTTATAAGAGTTGCCATTGTCATAGTGCCTCTTCAGAGCAATAGAAACCCTAAGACAGGCCTCCACATTTTTTCAAGAGTATTGTTCTGTTAAGTCCCTTCTGTTACCATAGAAATTGTGGAGTCTACTTGTTAATTTCCCTTAAAAAGATATCTTGCGTTTTGTGTTGCTTGCATTAAATTCCCATATCAGTTTTTGAAATTTGACATCCTAACAGTATTAATTCTTCCACTGTACCAACATGGGGTAGTTCTCACTGAATTGTATAATTTCTACAATGTTTTGTAAATTTTAGCATAAAATAGAGCATTTTATTTATTTGATGAATTTTTTTAATTTATGAGTATGGGTGTTTTGCTTGCATGCATCCCCATGCACCACATGTATGTAGTGTCTGTAAAGGCCAAAAGAAGGGATTGGATCCACTGGAACTAGAATTGCAGATGGTTGTCAACTACCATGTGGGTGTTGGGAATCAAACCCAGGTCCTCTGAAAGAGCAACCAATGCTCTTAACCAATGAGCCATCTCTTCATCTCTTTTATAAATAATTCTTAAGCATTATACCCTTTGTATGCCACTGTAAGGAGAACTGCTTTCTTAACATTGTTTTCATGTACTTTTACTATTCCTATACAAAAATTCAGTTACTTGTATATGTATTGTTTATCACTGCTTTACTGAACTTACTAAGTCTAAAGTTTCTCAGTGTATTCTTTATCATTTTTATATGTAAAATATATTATCATTTGCAAATTGAGTTTTCATTTTTCCTTTCTAATCTGATGTCGCTCATTTTGTTTTCTTGCATGAAAGTTTTGGCTAGAATACACAGTGCAATGTTGACTAGAAGCAGTAAGTCTGGGCATTGTGATTTTGTACCTCATCTGAAATACAGTCAGACTTTTTTCATAATTATGACATTCCATTTTAGGAGTGTCAGGAGATTCTCTTTGGGAATGAAGAGATGGCCCAGGGGGTGAGTGCTTAGGACTTTTGCAGAAGAACTGGATTTCAACTCTGAGCACAGACAGGAGGGTGGCTCAACTGCCTACCAAGTCAGGCATCTCACAACTACCTGTAAGTCCAGCCCCAGAGAACCTAGCACCCTCTTCTGGCCTCTCCAGGCATGTGCACTCAAGTGTGCATGTGTGCATGCAAGTGTGTGCAGGCACACACTCACGAACATATGCACACACAAAAGTAAAAGAAATCTTTTAGTATGAAATGTCAAGGTATAAATCTGTTTGCTTGTTTCTTCTTTTTTTCATTAATTAGTTAATTAATTAATTAAGGTTTTTGCTAGACAGGTCTCTCTATGTAGCCCTGGGTGTCCCAGAACTCACTATGTAGACCAGACTGGCCTCAAACTCATAGAGATCCACCTACCTCTGGCTCCAAAGTGCTGGCATTAAAGATGTGCACCATCACACCCTGCTGTTTGCCTCTTCTTATACTTCACTAAGTGTGGTTCTTCTTCCCTCAGGATCATTGGCCACTGGTCCATGAGGGTGAAAGGGGTAGAAGCAGGGAACAGAGTTCAGATGGCATGGGTACAATGGAGATAGATCCCTCCAGGATATGACTTCAGTGAATCAGCACCACTTTATTCCAGAGTATAGGAAATATATAGAGTTGGGGAGCCTGGGGACAGACCCTAATTTGCATTGAGTGGCATGCTTCTGTCATAAGGCTTTGTATGTGGGAGTAGGGTCCTATAGCAAAGCTCCTAGTACAAGTCTTAGTCATTATATGTGCAACAAGGGGAAGGCTTCTAACAGGAAACTATGCCAAGGATCACGCTGAAGATAAGTCAGGCATCCAGGCTTAGAGATATCTTTCAGATAAAGTCAGTCCTCCCAGGCCTAGAGACATTCTCCAGATAAGGGCAGGTAGAGAGCAGGAAGTCTCGTTGGGGAGGAAGTTTCTCATGTTGCCAAGTTTTGGAAAGAGCTGCCAGGCCATGATAGACAGCAACCTCTGACCATCAAGGCCTCCTAACAACTAAGTATAAAGGAACTACAAATTAATATACACCAAATTGGGGGGTATTGCTTAAAGATGTTTACATTGATTTCTCTCTTTCTGGTACTACTATTATGTACGAATTAGTGAATTTGGCAATGTGCCACATTTCTCTAATGATCTGTTCATTTCCCTTTAACTTTTTTCCTTATTTGCATTACATTGGGTACATGATAATTATTGTTTTATTGTTAAGAGCACTGAATTTTTGTTTTGTCAGCTAATGTCAATATCAAGGGTCTGTTATTCGGCCCTTCTAGTGATTTTTTTTTTAATTTTACTTATTGTGCCTTTCCACCCTAGAAGTTACATTTTGATGTTATAATTTCTATTTCTTTATGAGTATCCACTATTTGTGGATTGCCATCCAGTCTCTCATTAAACATTCTTTAAACATAATTACATCTTGTTCTTTTGATATATTATTATATTATAGTAGCTGCTATTGAAACGTTTGAATTTTAAGGCCAACATTTAGACCCTTTTTAAGGTGCTTCCTATTAATGGATTTTTTTTTACTCTTTGTACATTTTTTTTCCTGTTTCTTTGTGTCTCATGATCTTGTTGAAAACCAAAATATTTAGAATATTTATTGTCATAATGCTAACACTGATCCTATGTGAATTTTTTTGTAGTTTTTTTCTTATTTCTTTTGTTTGTTTGTTTGTTTTGTTTTGTTTTGTTTTTGTTGGTTTCTTTTTTTTTTTCGAGACAGGGTTTCTCTGTGTAGTTTTGGTGCCTGTCCTGGATCTCGCTCTGTAGACCAGGCTGGCCTCGAACTCACAGAGATCTGCCTGGCTCTGCCTCCTGAGTACTGGGATTAAAGGCGTGCGCCTTTGGTGACTTGGCTTATCCAGTTCAGAAGCATCCATTTCCTCTGGTTTTCCATGCCTGTGAATCCCCTGTGTTCCTTGAGGAACACATCCTTGTACATGTGTATCTTTACCCTCTCCTCACCCTCCAAGTGTGGTGGTCATTTCAGTTGCCCTTTCTTTGTCTGTCTCTCTCCATGGCCTCACAATTAAGTCTCTGGTTGTTCTGTCTATACTAGTTTCTCACCCAGACTTTGGACTCCAAAAACTGCCTCCCAATTGCTCTAAGATACAAATTACTCCATAATGCAGGGGGTTCAATTAAATTTGGGGCTTGCATTAGTTTGCTTGAACTGAAGAATGCATCACAGTGTAGATAACTTAACACAACAGAAATTTATCTTCTCACAGATCTGGGGTTTAGAACTTCATGGCCAGTTTGCTCATAAATATCTGCACCAGTCACATTCTTATTGGCTTAGTTATGGCTGCCTTCATATACCCTCTCATGGCTTTTTCTCATTGTACACACAAAGGAGGAAATGAGCTCTTTGGCTTAGCCTATGTGACCACTATTTCTGTAATGACATTTAAACTTGGTTACATCCTTAGAAGCCATATATTTTTAATAAACCCACACTGGGCCTTCAAGTGTCAATGTGTGAATTAGGGGCATGGGGAATACAAACATCCAGCTCATCACACATACCTCTTTGCAGGGTCACTGTCTGGTGCCAGGCTGTGGTTAGCATCAACTCCAGACGGGATCTGTACTTCTGACATCTCTGGCTGTTACCACTTAACTTTTAGCTCCTCTTTCACTAGTTTATGGTTCTCATGAAGGATCAAGCCCAGTTCCCCATTTCTCAACAGAAAAAAAAAAAGGACTCTATTGTTTTCATCCATGTTCTTCTGCTTAAAAACAGCCAGTGTCTCACTCCTTCCCGAGACACATATTTTGTGAACACGTTCTTCATTTGCTGCATGTGCCCTGAGGACAACTCCAGAGACAGCAAAAATACAAAACCTGCCAGTTAAGTGTTTGTTAAGAGCACTGGAGAGATAGCTCAGTCAGCAAAGCACCTGCCAGGCAAGGAGAAGGGCCTAAGTTCAATCCTCAGAAACCATACACAAAGCCAGTTGTGTGGCATGTGCTTGGAATCCCAACAGTGGATAAGCAGAGACTCACTGACCAGCCAGCCTAACCTACATACCAAGTTCCAGGCCAGCAAAAATGGAGGGAAGCATCTGAGGAATGTCCTCCACATGCACACACTTCAACACACAAACACACACACACACACACACACACACACACACACACTGTTGAAAAGATTCTAGCGTCTTATCTCTACCATCTATCACTATTCTTGCTTCCACTGCACTTCTTTTTTGGTTTGGTTTGGTTTGGTTTGGTTTGGTTTGGTTTGGTTTGGTTT